>PVJO010007931.1:0-78529 GCA_004026905.1 Hystrix cristata | reverse complement strand
AATTAAAATAAAAAGTCTAAATATTCTATTTTTGTAAGTTGGAAGAGAAACCATGTTATTTTTCTCTGTGTTTCTGTCCTCCCAGACTATTCAGCTTATGAAAGAGGACTCTCTAAGTCTCTAGACTGATTTCATCCTTTAATCATCTAATGAAGCTGGGAATCATTTGGTGCTTGAGAAAGCTACTTCCAGTGGAACACACAAAAGCCGCACAATGAGCACTTGTCTCAAAAATTCAGTCAACCTAAGCATGGTTTCTCTTTTTTATTTTCAGTTTTTTTATTAGTACATGTTTGCAGAACATAATAATTACATTGCTTTGGGGAAGTTGATACAGGTACATAATATATCTCTGTTCTTTTTTTCATCCTCTACTTTACTTTCCCTCCCCTCTCCTTTCATCTCTTTTTTTTTTTTTTTTTTTGGTGTGGGGGCAGTGCTGGGCATCAAACTCAGGGCCTTGCACTTGCTAGGCTATTGCTGTACCACCGAGCTAAATCCCCAACCCCTTTCTCCATCTCTTGATCCCTCTCCATTTGAAAAAGATCTATCTCTCTACTTCCTATTTTCTGTCTTTTATTTTGCTCTTTATTTATATTTTGGGTTTCTCCTATGAAAGGAACTATAAACTCATATGTCTGAATTATTTCACACAACATTATGTTCTGCTTTCTTTAAGAATGCAGTCGAGACATTAATTTTATACTAAATAAATGGTATCCATACTATTTGAGCAAAGTATTTCTTGAAAACACAAATGAAGACACTGACCAGCTCAAAGATGGGTACTAGAATAGTTTAGGCTAAAGGGAAGTAGAGGGGGAAATGTAAAATGCAAGGAAAATGTTCAAAGCCGAAACGCCTGCCTTCGAGGCCTGTCTACAGTCAGGGGCCTTGAATGTGACTGACCACAGCTGTCAGGAGGCCAGTTGGAAGTGGAGTTCAGTAAATCCTGTCACATGGAAGAGGATGATGCTAATGCATCAAAATAGTGTGGTTACAACAGTTAAAAATAATTTTTTCCTATGGTTGAAATAGTACATTATTGACAATTGAGGGGTGGGGCACAGCTGTGCACAGTCAGTAATTGCTTCTGAAATAGGAAGTGAATGTTTCAGCGAGATAAAGTATTTGCATTTAAATAAGAAAGAATCAAGTCAGCACCATCTTTGGATTAGGCTTTCTGAACATCATTTACTTTCTTTATTTTTCTCGTTTAAGATTTGTTTTCTCACCTAGCTATAGAGATAAACAAACAGAGTCAGTGATGTGATTCTGTATCACTCTCATGTTTTGAAATAGTGGACTTGAGGAAGGGAGAAAGGTAGCTGCAGTAAGAAAATAAGACAGCAATTTACCACAGCCTGACAAAGGAACGCTCTGGGCTGATTATAATTCTCCAAGAAAAAGACAATTATCATGACCAATATGTCACATTATTCATGTGATATTTGTCCTTCCTAGTCAAAATCTCATGTGACATTTACATTTTCTATGTATGAAGTTCTTTTCATACATGGAAATTCTGGTTCATTTGCATAATTGATAAGTGGAATAGATTTACATTAAGCGACTACAACTAAAGATGTAAGCAAGTGAAGAGTAGCATTAACATTTATGACTGATTTATATGGGTGACATATATATATAAAGACATATATATATATATATATATATATATATATATATATAAGAGAGAGAGAAGAAAAGAGAAGAGAAGAGGGACAGAGAGAGTTATGAAAGCCACAAACCAATCCGGCAGAATACTAATCCATGAAATGATGTTTTTAAACATGTTATATACCAGATTGATGATAAATTTGAGAATCTGCAGCATTCAGAATTATATTTAATCATTCTTATTCAGGCAAAATATTTCCAAATTTAA
This sequence comes from Hystrix cristata, assembly GCA_004026905.1. NCBI lineage: Eukaryota > Metazoa > Chordata > Mammalia > Rodentia > Hystricidae > Hystrix > Hystrix cristata. The sequence goes on along the minus strand of PVJO010007931.1, from coordinate 76,641 downwards.
AATATTATCTACCAGATACCCATGTAAATTTTAAAATTTTACCTCCTAATGCCATAACGTAGGATAATAAAAATGTGGAAATAAAAAGCCTTAGATTAGGTCAAAGTAGGTATTATATTTGCTCTCCAGTTTTAAAGGAAAAAGGAAGAAAGATATAACAATAATTACTTGGTTGAACTTTTTAAAAATTATTTTTGAGCACAAATTCCAAACCCAAGAGGAAGAAAACATGTTCCTATTGTTATTTTTACATTTTTCAAAGAAAAATGTCGTGTAATATTTGTGGGAAAAGAAAGGCACTATAAAAAAGAATAATAAATTTTCAAAAGTTCATCTTCTATCTATAAAGAGATGAATTGGCATGGATTATAGGCTTTCTCTTCTGTGATAAACTCTGTAGAAATTATACAAGGAAAAACAGAACCCAGTTCAGGATATTTGTGAATTAGTGCATTTTTGAAACTCCGGAGGATACCCTTCAGGGTTACCTGATTCTGTTTCTATGGAGGATATTTGGGACTTTACATTGTAGATAATTGATAGCCATGCAAAATAATGCTTGACTGTGGACAGGCAAATTCTGCAGTATCCAACAGAGGTTTCATTGGCTTCTTTTCTCCTGGAACAAACAGTTTTGCTCCATTTGCATATTCATGTGAATATTCTTGATCTCTAAATGTGTCTGCTCACCATATTCTCTTTTGAACCACTTAAAAATCTCTGCCTGTTCCCCTCATTGATTACACAGTGGAATAAAGTCTTTCAAAAAGGTATTCCTGTTTTAAATCTCCATGAATATAGTGATTTTTGTCTTTTGTAAATATTGTCTTTTAACCTGAGGCAATAAAATAACAAGAACAATGACACTGGTCTAAGGGAAAGAGAAGACTCTGGTGAGCCAACAGGAGGTGGGAAAGCAAACAGCCCAGAAAGGTTGCAACCAGAAGCAGGGGGAACAATGGCAGAATGGTATTGAGGGATCAATTAGAGCAACCTTTTAATATCTATTCTTATTCTCCAGTTGTTCGCTGTTTTTGAACAATCATTTCCTACAGTGTCACTAAATAAAGCAATATCTGAGCCCAGTTCCAGTGGCCATAAGAGTAAAATAAGATAAGACAGAAACTACTATAATTGAGATATGTTAAGAACATGTGGGGGCGATTCATTTCTTGTATATTCATTCTTTGCCTCCTCTGTTCTTCCACTATTGGTTTTGCTACTCTGAGCCACACAGTAATAATACTTTTGGAAATAGTAAAAATTTTTTTTTTAAAAGACAAAACTCTGAGAAATGCTACAAGAAATAAGCAGGGTAAGAGTAATGAAATGTGTAGGCGAAGTTAGTGTTGTTAAGAATACAAGGAGAAGAATCCATAAATAGAATTCCAGAGAATACAAGCAGGAAGGGAGTGAGGAGGATGGTCCATATGTGAGCATACCAACACACAAGCTACAGAAGAGGAAATCAGAAAATCCATGCAATTGGAACAATAATTGAAAAAATAATGATAATCTTAAGGCCAAAAATTTTTGACAACTATTAGGCTACATGAAGATACATCAAGTCACTACTATCCTAAAGAAAGAGAGCAATTGCAGAGTTGCTAATATCAGACAGAACAGACTTTAGGAAACAAGGATAGTTATACCTCATTGTCCATGGAGATGGGTTTCGTTTCAGGATCAGCATGGAAAGCAACACCGGCAGACACTCAGGTCTATTGGAGAAAATGTCACAGAGAATTTGCAAATAACCTACGCAATGTTTTCCATGCTTTAAATTGTATAAAGATTACTTCTAATACATAGTACAATGTAAATGCTACGTAAATAGTTGCTATACTATATTGCTTAGGGGAATAATGACAAGAAAATGTCTATGCAGATCCATACAGTATTGGGTCCATGAATACAAAACCCTGTGCCATTATCTACAAAAAATTAAAATATCGTTAAGATTAGAGCCTTCCTTTTAAAAATCAAGTTATCACTATTACCCTTTATAGTCTACAGTGTACTAAAAGTCCTAACCAACAAATAATACATGAGAAAAACTAGTGAAAGAAAAATAAACTATTATTTTGCAGTAATATCAAATTGAGGTATAAAACAAAGTTGACTGAAAATTAATCACTACAAATAACATAGTAATTTCTTTAGTTGTCTAGTTGTAACATTAATATTCAAAAGCCAATTGCATCAAACTAATAAAGTTGCATAAAAGATAAATTTAAATACCTGAGTATAGTAGTCATACAATCTTTTTCTGATAGTTTTAAAATACCTAAAGTTGAAAGATGTCACATGCTCTTAAAGAAGAAGCTTTAAGAGACTCTAGGTAATTATTGATCTGTAATTCAATTTTCTTTAAAAATTCAATTTTCTTTAAAAATGTCCCATTGTTATTTTAGTGTGTATTATCCTTCTAAATTTTATTTGAAAGTGTAAATGGTCAAGAATGAAGAAGAGGGCTGGGAATTTAGCTCAGAGGTTAGAGTGCTTGCCTCACAAGCATGAGGCCCTGAGTTCGATCCCCAGCAGCCCCCCTCAAAAAAGAAGCCTCAGAATAAGTAGGGATAGGCAGCTTTGGCATTTAGAAATTGTGGTAAACTTACAGTTTAAAGACAGTGAGATCAGGAGCAGAAGCAGAGAAAATGAGATAAATTAGATATCACAGAAACAGACCCATTGTTGAATGAGTAATTATTGATACAAGGTAGAAATGACATATAGCATATCTCTAAGGGAAAGGAAAAGTTAATAAACTAGAAAAAATAGCTATCCAAATGGGAAAATAAATAGTTACTTGATATTGGGTGGTTTAGAAGTTTAAGTATCAAAGTGAAGCCTCCTGCTGAATACTGAAGGAGGACACTCCTTAAGAACTGCAATTCTTTTTAGGAGGAGACTTGCCCTGAAGCTCCCTCTATCTTTTGGTCTCTAACTTCCTGTGTCCCTCAGTACTCTCTTCACCTCAGTGACCTACTGGGCTTCCCCTTCCTCCTTTCACAGGAAACTAGAAAACCAAGGCAGTAAACTGGGACTGGGAAGGCTTGTTCTTTGGTTTCCTGTCTTGATCTTTTGTGGTTTGCTCTCCAGTGACTTTAAAATTATTATTTCAAATATTTGTCTGATTTACTGTTTGCTTTGTTGTAAAATAAATCCTGTCCATTACTCCACCTTGGCTAAAAGCTGTGTGCCACCAAATATTTTTAGATTATATTTATTATGTAATTGGTACATAAAATTTGCACATATTAATGGAGTATTCTGTAATATTTTGATCTATGTAGACATTGTGTAATGCTTCAATCAAGTTAAGCATGTGTATTTTCATTACTACACATAATTTCGATACAAACAAAATTGAGAAACTCTGTGGAACAGAAGTGGAAAATTCCAAACAATCATTTGTATGTTTTAGTCATGTGATAAAATTTTCAGCAGAAGTTCAGACTCCAAAACTGTAACTTCAAAATATTTCTTGACCAAGAAAAATTTAAAACTATGAAAAACTTAGTGTTCTTTTAAGTCTCTACAAATCAAAATGGTACGTAATCATGTTTATACTAACATTTCACTCCTTCTATCCCATGCTAATCCAACACACATCTCTTGGCCTTTTGTTTGTTTGTGTTTTTCCATAATTCTGTTCTTTTCTGTCTGGGTAATTGCCCATTTATGCTTGAGCCCCTTAGGCTCTTTCCTTCTTTTCTGATTATTTCATGGGAATTATTTACTCTACCTGCTCCTCCACTTCGAATGGGGTTATGTCTCCATAAACCTAACCTACCAAGCATAGTTTAGCCTAGCACACCTTAAACATACTTAAAATATTACCTTATAGTGATACAAAATCATTTAGCATAAAGCTATTGTATAAAAAATATTGACTATCACATGTAACTTAATGACTAGTGTAGCCAACATGAAATACAGAGTTGTTGTATGAGTCTCACCATCTGTGTATACAGCTGAGCGCACACTGGACCGAGGGAAAGTCTGCAACATTGGGCTAAAATTGCTAGCTGGTGAGGACACTATAAAGACAGGCACTTCAACTTCTCTCTTGATGGGATTGAGAAGAGCTGACAGAAGGCACCGGTACATCAGTACTCGGTGCTTTAGCCGGCACAGTATTCTTTAGGAAGAAATCAGATTTCGACTGTATGGTTTGTTTATCCCGTTCATTATATTTTCTTTATTGCCAGAAAGAGCATCCTAGGTCTGCTTGTCAGCTTTTGCAAATCTCTTATCATTGACATCCTTTTCTTTTAACATCTAAATGCCAGTCCTGACAGTAGCAAATGTCTTTATCAGTTGTTTTTTTCTTTGCTGTGAATTTTCTTAGTGCTTCAGGAATTTCTTCTTCCTTTGCCTCCATTTCTTTACTTCTTTATACCGCCAGGTCAACCACCTCCAGATGAATCACCTTTCATTAGAAATTTCTTCAGCCTTGATACCAATAAGCTCATAAATATCTTTTTCATCAATGTCTAATTTTATCTGTTTTCCTAGTGCTAATAAATGGTATTTTTATTTAATCACCAGCAAATTCTTTTTTGAAGCCTTTAAATATGTTCACATATCTTAAAAATTTCTTCCAAACACTGTTCATGCATAACTTTTCTCAGTCTGCAGTAATGTTCTGAACAGCATCGCCAAAACTCTTGGCATTTAGCCAGATGCAGCACTTCAGCAACCCCTGTAAAGGTCTGATGTCAGTGGTAGACTCAGGATACAGATTTTGCACTTTGGTGCACTGATGGGGTGAATGTGGTTTTGTTCAGAGGCAAATTCACAACTTTACACATGGATGAATGTCACACATATACCGTGGGTGCCCTGTGGCTTTGACTAAAATCAAAGGAATCTTTAAGGAGAAGTTTTGGTGACTGTAAGATTCTTTTTTTAAATTTTAATTTATTTTATTTTAATGGTACCTTTTAGATGTACATAGTGATAACATTCATCATAGGGGATTTGTACCTGTACATGATATATCTTGTTGCTTCTTTTTTTTCCATTCCCTTGGTAACTGTAATATTCTCTTGATTTCAGAAGAAACCAGCTGAAAAACTGGTCTTTAAACATGATTGTGTCATCCAAGCTTTCTAGTTATGGCAAAAGCAATAAGACAACGTTTCCACCCAAAAGCAGCATTGTATGGCCTTTGGGTGCCTTGAATCTTGGCATTGTCTTGGACTCTTGTTAAATGTGCATACTTTATGGCAGACACCTCCAGAACATGTACCTTTCATTGGCATTAAATATTTTTGATAAATGTTTCTAATCCACAGTTAATCTACTCAGTTTATAAATGAAAGCTCCCATACTTTTTTTCGTTTCTTTTTTTTTTAACCAAGAACATGTGTTGGTACATTGTATAGATAATGATCACATTCATCTTGGTTATTTTATACCTGTACATTATATATCTTGCCCCTGCCACTTCTCCACCCCCCCTTCCACTCCCCCACCCTTCCCTATTTATAGTAGGATTATTTACATTTTTCCATTTTTTTCCCTTTCCTCTTAGTTTATCCTTTTTATGGCAGAGTAGTACTCCATTGTGTAGAAAAACCACATCTTTTTTAGCCATTCCTTATTTGTTGGGCATTTTGGTTGTTCCCAAGACTTAGCTATTACAAATTGTGTTGCTATGAACAAGGTTGTGCATGTATCACTGTGGTATGAGGTTTTCAATTCTTCTGGGAAGGTCAAAGATCTAAATATTAAAACAGAAACACTAAATCTACTGGAGAATTGAATAGGAAGAACTCTTGAAGACATAGGGGTAGGAAAAAAAATGTATGAACAGAACCCAGACTGCACGGGAAATAATACAAAGGATCAGTGCTTGGGACCACATCCTATTAAAAGGGTTTTGCACAGCAAAAGAAATCACCAATAGAGCGGGATGAAAATCCACAGACTGGGAGAAAATTTTTGCCAGCTGTCCCTCAGACAAAGGTCTAACATCTAGAATATATAAAGAACTCGAAAAAATCAATGTCCCCAAATGGGCAACTGAAATGAATAAACATTTGCCATACTTCTATATTAGCCCTTGGTGCATGGCTGCTGACTTTCATCTTGCGAAAATTATGACAGTCTTGAAACATTGAAACCATTTGCAAGTGGCTATAAAGAAGTGCATATATGTAGGATCACGGGCACCCTCATTAAGCATATCATAAAGACATCTTGCCTTGACCTTTTGTAGGCTAAGCGCTATGTGCATCTCTATCTGGTCTTCCATCCATGTTACAAGAAAATTTTTCGTATCATCGATTGACCCCATTCTGTTCTACACGATAACATTGGATTTAACCAATGTTGACATTTTTACTGCACCACTGGTTCATTTCTTATCCTCTGGTATGGTCAAGATTATAGATGACAAAAATCCTTACGTGCAATTGTTTGCTGCTTTCCTGCCGGGCAACTATCTTGAGTTTCATCTTAACAGTAATCACTTCCTATTTCTCATAAACAACAGGAGACACAGGTGGTGAGTTTTTTAGACATGATGGGATGCAAAAACTAGACTCAGTATCATCCCCTTCCAAAAACAAAGTGGCAACACAGAGCAGGCTATAAGTTTACCTCATGACCACATGGCTGACTTGGGAGCTTTAGTTCACTTGCACTGCTCATAATTAAGAGATAATCTTACCATATACCATTAGCCAGAGAAAAGGTCAAAATCCCAAATTGTAAATAAAATTCCCACTGAATGCATTTTGTTCTTGCACCATGATAATGTCAGAAAAGCCTGTCCAAGTGCTGTAAATTGAGGATCATCTGCATAATTGTAAAATGTAACTATAGTAGCAACAGTAACTAAATTAGTCAAGGTATCTACCCTCTTGGTTTGGGAATCTGCATTAATCCTGATGGTTCCTCAGGTTCTCCAGTAATTATTGCGTACTAATAAATAAAAAATATTTTGCAGAAATCAGGCTTACTATGTAAAATTTTATGACTTTTTCCCTCATTCATTTTCAAGCAACAGTTGGAATCCTAATATTACTTATTATCTGAAGAAGAAAATATATATGACTGTCTAGTCTCTGTGTGAAAACTAAGTATAATTAGTTATCTATTGTTGCATAACAAATTACTACAAACTTGGTGGCTTAAGACAATACATGTATATCATGTCACAATTTTTCATAATGAGAAATTCAGCCAAGGCTTAGCTGGTTGCTTGCTTCAAGACTTCCCAAAAAAGCAGCAACTGCGGCACTGGCCAGCACTGAGAGCAGCAGAAGCCCACGTGGAGAAGGACTTGCTTCCTGGCTCATGTGTTGCTGGTAGGTTCTGGCCATTTGGGACCTGCTGGTCTGAGGGCCCAGAGATTTCCCTGGTTGCCAGCTGCCCCGATGTCTATGCCACAAGGCTGTCTCTAATATGGCCACTTAATAGATCCTAGCAAGAGAGTATCTTAGCAAGACGGACATTATAATCTAGTGGAATATAGTCACAGAAGTAACATAGGCAGACACCTTTGCCCTATTCTGCAGGTCCCACCCACACTCAATGGAAGGGTACTACACAGAGTGTAAGTAATAGGAAGTGGGGATAAATGGAGGTCATCTTACCATCTGTCCACCACCATGATTAGCTCTCCATAAAAATTTCAAGTATTTTTGTACAAAATTCAAATTTAATCTTGCTTATTAGCAGGTCCTATCAACACTGAAACAAAAAGATCTCGCGGGAGAGATGCCATCTAGTTTTCAATTCAGCACCACAGTACAGCAGAATTAAAACCAGCCCACCTAGAAGAAATTATCACATATGATTTGAATAGCCAAATAGGAAAAAAAAAAAAAAGAAAAGAATTTAAGCTTTGCAAAGTTAAGGAAAAGCATTTTTTTTCTCATTTTATAATTCAACTGGCAAAACTGTATGACTCTAACCTTCTGGTTTCTGATCCTGCAAGAAGGAGCTTAGTCACACCACAGCAATATATGCACACCCATGTTTTTAGTGCCACAGTTTGTAATAGCTAAATCTTGGAAACAGCCTAAATGTCCATCAGCTGATAAACGGATAAAGATGTGTTTTTTTTAATACAATGGAGTACTACTCCGCCATAAAGAATGATAAGCTTGACATTTTTTTCTAGGTAAATGGATGTAGCTTGAAACCATATTCTTAAGTGAAATAAATCAGACACACATGTTTAAATATCACATTGTTTCTGTGCTGTGAGAAACTGAAAGTGTGAATAAGGACTAAAATGAATTATGTTGGGCAAGGGAAGAAATTATTTGAATGAGAAGGGGAACAACAGACGGGGAGGGGGAAAGGAAGGGAAGGACAAGAAAAAAAAAAGAACAGAAGGAAAAAAGAAACAAAGCTTTTGTAAATAAGGAGGGAGGGGATGGGAAAAAAAGAAGCAGCAAGATATATCATGTACATGTACAAATTCCCTATTATGAATGTTATCACTATGTATATCTAAAATGTACCACTAAAATAAAATTTTAAAAAGAAGAAAAGAAAAATAAGCAGGAGAAACAGCTAAACATAACAAAAAGAAATAGAATGAAGAAATAAAAAAGTTGCCACTTCATCCTAATGACAAGTAAATGATGAAAGGTCAACATGTCTTCTTTGATCTGCAAGAGAGGACATAGCATCAACTACTCCTCCAAGTAGAGATAGGGAGATAAGGAGGCCAACGCAAGAGGTCTTGGCTCACCAGAACAGGTGTTGGGCCAATAAAGTCTTTGCTACAATTAGGGACTTGCTGAAAGCTGAGTGAACAACTAAAAGATAAAAATGCCAGTGGTATCTAGACCCATATCTCTCACTATGTACTAAACTGAAATCAAAATGTATCAAAGAACTAAATGTTAAAACAGAAACACTTAACCTGCTTGGAGACAAAATTCTTAAAGTCATAGGTGTAGGCAAGGACATTCTGAACAGAACCTCAGTTGCAGTGGAAATAGTTCCATTATCAATAAATGGGACCATATAAAATTAAAAAGTTTCTGCACAGCAAAAGAAACAACCTACAGAGTAAAGAGACAACCTACAGAATGGGAAAATTTTTCCCAGGTATTCTGCAGACAGAGGACTGATATCTAGAATATATAAAGAACTGTAAATGTTAGATCCAAACAAAAAATGGGCCAGTGAAGTGAATAGACACTTCAGAGAAGAAAAAGTACAAATGGCCAATTAATACATGAAAAAATGTTGACTATCACTGGCCATTAGAGAAATGTGAAGTAAAACAACACTGAGATTCAGTCTTACCCCAGAAGGAACGGCCATCATAGTAAAATCAAATGACAAATGCTGGACATAGGATGGAGGAAAAGGACCCTTCTACACCATATACTAGTACAACAACTATGGAAGTCAGTGGGGAGATTCCTCAAAAGACTGAAAGTAGAAATTCTGTTTGACCCAGCTCTTCGCCTTATAGTTATCTTTAACCTGAAAGAGTTAAAGACTTCTTATTACAGTGATACATGCATGCCCATGTTTATAAACAATTCATAGTAACAAAATCTTAATGGTTATATGTCCCTCAACAGACGAATGGATAAGGAAAGTGTGGTATTTACACAAAACAGACTACTGCTCCGCCATAGAGGATGAACTCGAGTCATTTGCAGGAAAACTGATGCACCTTGAGATGATAATTTTGAGTGAAATAAATCAGACACACAAGATTAAATATCACATGTTTTCTCTTATATGAGAACTGCAAAGTGTAAAGAGCAAAATAAACAATAATAGAAGTAGGGAGACATATTTCTCAAAGGGGAAAGGGATCAAGAGGACTTTGGAGGGGGAAGGAAGGAGAGGGGAAGTGAATGAACAAAGGATTTAAGATGTATTATGTATGTGTACCAACTCCCCACAAGGAATGTAAACATAATGTACTACAAACATGTACAGATAAAAACAAATGACCCCCAGAGGTGTTTCTGACCAAAAATAGCAAATCACAGACTTCTCAGTCTTCATAATTGTATAAAGTCATCCTTCCTAATACATTCCTTTCTCTCCCCCCACCTCTCTCTCTCTCTCTCTGTCTCTCTCTCTTCTTCTCCATCTATCTCTCTATCTTGCTATATCTATCTCCTAATTATGAATCAGGAAAACCTAATTCCTAGTTCCATTCTTGCTCCTACATGTTCACCTCCTACAGTCCTCCTCTGCACATGCAATGGAATAGAAGTTGCAAGAACGCAAATCTGAGTATTTCACTGTTTCCTTTAACCTTGCAAGGCTTCCTGTCACACTTAGAGTCCTCAGCATGCCAGTTGTGCCCTGTTTCATCTGATACCCAAGTAACTAGCTCTGTTGCTCATTCGCCACAACTGCTGGCTTCCTTGTTATGGGCACATTCTCCATCTCTAAATCTTTGTTTTTGCTGCTTTCTCTGAAATGCCCTTAAAAAATTTGTGTGCTCATTTTCTCTATTTTTAATGAATCAGCTCAAATGCCATTTCTTTTTGACATTTTGAGACCAACTAATGTGACATAGCCATTCCCACACTCCTCCCTCCCTCCCTCTTTCCTCATTCCCCCATAGTTTTAACATCACAGTGATATCTATATCTACACACGCATCTAATGATACAGAGATTCTACAAGATGAGGGGGACTCTCTGTATTGCTTACAAAGGTATTCCTACTGCCGAAAGTTTTCCTGACCCATAGTGCACACTCAAAGTATATTTTCTAAATATGGTCAAAAAATAGACACATGGAAACGTGTACACTAGTAAGCTGCCATGCACTGGGGAAAATTAAGTTAGACATATGTGACAAGTTTTATTAAAAATAAGCTTCAGATTTAATACATGCATACTCAAATGAAATTTATTATATTTCACAACCAAAGCCCAGAGTGATAAATAACGGAAAGACAGATCTGGCTACATAAACATTTTAAATTCACTACTAAGAAGACACTAATACACAAAGTTAAGTAACAAAGGCAAAAAACATCTGTGAAATATATAATGTAAAACATTAAACTTGTGATTTTTAAGTTTTTGAAAAGAAAATAAAAACACCCTTAACAACTCATTAAATTGCCAAAGAAAATATAGCTTACAAATTAATATATTGCAAGCTTTTTTTGTAATCCAGAATATAAAAGTTAAAATGAGATGCAACGATCTCCTAGCAGATGAACCAAAATTACTCAGTGCCGAGAGATTTCGATCAAATGAGCAATCACATTCTGCTAGTAAAACTGTAAAAGTCCAGCTACCCTTTAAACTGAATTCTTTAAAAATTCAAAATGACATGCTTATTTTCCCAGACATTGTTTTCATGTATCTATGCAAGAAAAATATTATTACATAGGAACAAGGGCATATGCACAAAATATTTATTGTACCTTTTTATAAATGGATCAAAAATTAAGAACACTTAAATCATAATTTTTATTCTCTGAAATATTAGGTAACTATTGCAAAGAGATTGATCTAAAGTAATGATATGAATAAGTCTCCTCATTTCATATAGTTAAGTTCAATATGCAAAGCATATGTACAGTATAATTTTATCAACACTAAGATATTTAAAAATGCATGCACCTATATAAATATATAATTTCATGTATAGATACAGGAGAAAACGAGATATTTTCTTTGTATATAGTAAATAAATACACATCAAACTTTTAACAGTGGCTATATCTTGGAGCAGTTTCATAGAAATTATTAAAGTTGGTTGGAGAACATTCACTTTTTCTATTTGAATGTATTTCAAACATTTTTCCAGTATTTGTCTCTTTCCATGTGAAAAATAAATAATATAATTTTACTGACAAGATGTCAGTAAATATTGCTGGCTTTATCCAAAACATGCTTAGTCAACAGAATATATCCAGTATGATGTAAAAGTAAAAGTAATTGTACGTTCTTGAGGAGTTATTTTTTAAAACTCTGTATTACCTACTACGAGATTAATAAATACATAATTTAGAACCTGAAATTTTTGAATTAACTTTTCTAGGTATTTTTCTTGATTTATGTATAGTTTTCTTTATTTTTAACATTGCATGTAAAGTTTAAAATATAGATTAAATATGATAGTATAAAATTCTGCGTGTTTTTTTCTTGCACAAAGGAGAATGATATTTAAACTATACAGGAGCTCCCACATATTGCAGATCAAGGATTGAAAGATGAGCTAAGGTAATTCAAGAACTATTCAGCCCACTTTGGTATTAGCAAAGCTTTAATTATGTCTCTACCTTATCCATTCATATTCCAACACTCAAATGTGTCATAATGCTTTGACAGTTCTCGTCACCGACTGTAAAAATGACTTCAGAGTCCCTTGACATTTCCATGTCTACATTTACATAAACAGTCAGTTTTTGTAAAAGGAATAGAAAAGAGAAACCGAGTTAAGAGTTCTTTCCACTTTTACTTGATTTAGTGTGTGAAGTGTGGGTGAGATTAGCTGTCTGATTTTAGAATACCTGGAGAAGCGAGAAAAAGGCTCATGACCTCATGATCTCAATTCCTTTTGATAAATTTTGAATATCTGAACAATTCACAGTAAGTATTGATCTAGAACTTCATACCTATATCTACATATACACATGTACACATAATTTCCAGTGAAGCAACAGAGCTATGTATTCACAGTTACATTTTTAAAATAGAAATCTAGAAAGACACCATACAACAATAATTTTGTATCCTCAAAGGTAAATTTCAAAACACAATTTTTCAATCATATTTACATATCTCATAATGGGTCAAAATCTTGTTCAATCAATACAATTGTATATTTCCAAACTGGTCATTGTTTCTTTACATAAATATCATTTGCTCAAAATCTCTTATTCTAACATAAAGGCAATCCTTTATAAATTTTGCTTCACCTTTAAGAAAATAAAATGCAGTAATAAGGGAAATGCTAAATGTCTAATTTGTGAATTTTTCCATCCCATAAAGTATCTACCAATGCAGGGTGGGATTAATTAGAACTATTACATGAATCCCAAGTGTGTTTTGTTCCCTTTGGTATTGAATAAATGTAACTACATTAGACACAAATCATCATAGACTATAAATCAGTCTGTTTTTCTAAGGCAGTACAATAAAACCCTTCTCAGGCCATACGTGCACCCTGAGGGTTTGTACTCTTGTCCTGATTTTAGATGCACAAAGACTATTAGGAACTTGTTTATATTTGCCCCGTATTCTTTATACTATGGAAAACCCAAGAGAATAAGACATCAAAGTTGAAACAAATTCCAAGACTCTAATTTTGATGAGTGTGTATTTTGGTTCAGTATGAGTGGCATGAATTCAGACTTCTTCAAAGGTTCAAGAGGCTATCGTTCTTGTTGCTTGTTTCTTTCTTTCTTCCTATTTTTTGAGAGTTGTGTGTAGACCACATTTCACAGAGTTTGAAGTTCATGTTGATATGGTATTTAGTTTTGTTATTAATTATGTGGAAATACATATTACATACACTTATTAAAGAGTGAAGATAAAGAGCAGCCTCTTTTGTTAAACTTTCCAGAAGAAAATAGAACTAGTCATAAATATGCTATCTTTTTATAGGAAGATTTGAAATTTAGCCTTAGCACATCTTTCTCCCAGAAAAACCTGATGTTTGGTCCAAGCTTGATCTGCCTCAGTGATGTGTTGTGAAGGTTTTCACACAACACAACTTTAACAAGAAAAAAAATATAAACTCCTAACAATGCTGCAGTTACCATAATATTTAATGTGATTCAAATACCTTTACTATCTGATACCGAGACATTTTATTAAAATCTATGTTCCCCTATAAATCTTTACCTGTAAACATTGGGACACTCGATGACAGATCTTCTTTAATATCAATCTGCTCTTGAGCTCCTCTTATGTCTGAAATCCCCCCTTTCTGTGTCACTCTTTCTCTCTCCTTCTATTTCTACATTCTCTCTCTCTTTTTCTCTCCCTCTCCTATCAAGATCTATATCAGGCTTCAAGTTATTTTAACTCCCTCTCATGACCTCCAAAACTTATGACTTCTTTCTCTGTGATCAGAAAATACAAGTGTACCATCAGTTAAATACCTTTTTTGCATGCAAGCAACAAAAAGTGACTCTGGAATAGCTCTCACATACAAACTACACATTGCAGAAGCAAATGGAGAACAATAAAATCTTGGTGCTGGGTAATGATTCTATTCAGTAATCTGACATGGAGTGAAGTTTCGTTATCTTCTTCTTAGTGTCTTCCTTCACTCAGCACAGAAAAGACTGGAGGAAGCATCAAGCAGCTCCCCACTTCTATTCACGATGTACAATGATGTTAACATAATCATCAAAATTTGAGGCAGTGGATGACAGAATGCAGCTATCTTTAAAATGGATAAATGTCAAAAAAATTTTTTTTCTAGAAGGTTGTAGTGGCTGAGGCTGTCTCTCTGAGACATTATTAAACCAAAATAGTTTAGCATTTTGGAAGTGTTATTGAAGATTTGACTGCAAAGTAATACGAGTTAGGGGCAAATTCTTAGTACCTAATTCACTTCCTATAATATAGCATAGCTTATAAATAATACATAAACACAGTAAAAGTAAAAAATAAATAAATAAATAAAGCTACCTGATATTCTCCACACGGGACAAGTACAAAACACAGTCAAAACACAACATGGGGAGGACCTTTTTCTTATTCTCTACTTAGAATCCATGAAAAATAATGACAATTAATCGTGACACCCTAACCATTGAAACCAGAATATGGGCTCCATATCCTCTCCTCCAAAATCTTCTATCAAAATTCCTAGGTACTCTACATCAATCTGAGTTGGTCTTCAAATTGACCAGGTTTGCATATACTGACCAATAAATATGATTTTCATGTTAGATGCCTTGAAAATTGTCCAAAATCTGATAGACTAACCTTTTTGAAAAACAAACATTTGCTGATGTGGCTTCTGACACTAATGGGAGTCCCATTTTCTAGTGTGACCTTCCTGATCTGTCTCTCTGAACTACGTCTGATCATCCTTCTCATAGGTCATCAGGCCCCAAATAAGTTCATCCCTGTTGATTCCCTCAATATGCCTGGAGGAAAACACTATTTTGTTCCCTTCTTTTAAAAATACGATCTAATTACCTGTTATGCCTTGTACACGATAGCAGATGTTCCAAATCACTGATGGGAAACACATGTGAACATTCAGGTATTTGTCATATTCTCAGTATGTGGCAAACATTAATATGACATCAAGTAGAATTTTACTCCTAAAACTCCCTCTTTTTAGGAGTTGGAGCTTTAGCTCAGTGGTAAAGCACTTGCCTAGCAAGTGTGAGGCCCTGAGTTTGATCCCCAGCACCCTTTGAAAATCTCTCTGTTTACAATCACATAATGAATTTTAATTTTTTTCCTTTGCCAGTTAAAAATAGTCTCCTTTAAAAATTTCCTCATTTATTATGAAAACTTTGTTATTCAAACTCCTCGGCACTTGAATGGTTTTAATCCTTTTCAAACTTGAATACAAACTCTTTCCACAAGCCTACGCTTGGACAAGGAACCCCGAAGTGAGACTCTGGTATCTTTGGTAAGACAGAAGTTACCAAAGCATGCTGATAGAGCATCAAAAGGCCTTTTCTATAAGGGCCTTATATCAAAAATGATTAACTTGTTAAGAGAGTACAGTGTTGAAATGCTAGCTGGTTATATTTTGTGCTGTATCAGGCATGATTAAAGGAATTTAAGGATTCATTCTTGCTCTTCTGAATGAATCTTAAAAGGACTATATTAATCCGTATCTACATAATCTTTTTTCTCTAATACTTTTGTTGATTTCAAATGAGGGCATGTCAGTATGTCCTGCATCATTCCTCCTTGTGATTTTGTTCCTCTTCTCCTCCTGCAAATTCTTAGTTTTTATGTAAAGGTGATGCAGCTGACAATAAAGAGGCTCAAATTTTGTATCAATTGAGCGTCTCTTAAAGTCATTTAACCCAAAGGAAAACCTGATACATAACATAGACCTAATGAGTCTTAATACTGCTATCTGCCAAGCATTTCTTTACTGTTGAGCTTGTTTAATTAAAGGACTCCAGACCTTCAGCTTTGCATGTATCTGTTTTGAGGCAGCCAGTAGCTGAGGAACTGAAGGACTAGCCCAAAGCACTTCATGGATTCCCTATCTCCATGGACCGAGGAAAGGAAATAAGTGCCAGAGGACAGAGTGAATAGCAACAATGGATCTTCCATTTCTCTCATATGGTGTATTAGTCTGCTTTTCCCATACTGGGACAAAGTACCAGACATACACCATTTGAAGGAGAAAGGGTTTATTTGGCTCATGATTTCAGAGGTTTCAGTCCATGGTTAGCTTTTCTAAGGAAGAACCATCATGGCAAATCGTATGGGGAAGCAAAGCTGCTCAGTCCATGGGAGCAGAGAAGCAGAGTAGAAGGGCAGGGGAGGTGTCACATGTAGTACCAAGAGGAGGGGTCAAAGGATCGTGTATAGTTCCTTAGGTCATGCCTCCACGACCTGCCAAGACACACACAGAATTGTGCTTTGCTAATATGCTAGGCAGCTCTCAGGCCAATTATGTTGACAATACAGTTTAGTTTTTACATATAGCTAAATCAAATGACTGTTTTTCAAATTATTGTTAAAGAATTACACCCTTTTTCCCAATAACTTCTTTTAGTCACTCATCTATATAAAGAACATTTGTACATTAAAGGCATTCACATATTATAAACTCAATAAATAATCTGTTTTAAATTAAATACAAATGTTTAAAAATAACAGATCATGAGTTACAGTTTAAGCTTCAGGTTGCAAATTCTTGATTGTATTTTCATTGCTTAATATTATGAAAAAATTAATATGCATAAAATATTTCACATTTCAAAATGCTACACATTTAAAGAACCCATCCCCCAATTTCAAGATACAGTCAATCTTATTAATCAAAAAGTTATAAAAAGATTAACATGAACGTTTAAGACAACCTTCTCCCTTCTCATATGTAGATGAATTTCTTCTCTTTACCTCACAGAGAAGTAGGAAAGATGGGGTTCCACATCACTACATACACCAACGTGGCAGAAGAAAGACCCAAAAAGTCAGGCATGTCTATTAGCACTTCTGCAGCCTCTGTCCCAAGAAGTAGCATCAGAAAGATGGATGTAGATGGCTGGAGGGATCCCAATTGTTTCATATTTAGAAAAGTTTTATCTTCCATATTTCATCATATCTTTTAGCCATTATGAGGTGCACTGAATAGAAAAATGTGCTTGAAGGTGCACTGGTTTGGGTTAGTTTCTAATTTCCTTAATAATTTATTTTACTTGAAGTTGATTTCGGTATTTTACACTTTTTTGAACTCTAAACTTTTGCCATATTCCTGCTTTTTGACTGGAATATGCTCTTTTGGAACAACAAAAGGGCAAATCTTTTGTATAAAAGAAAGAATGTCAACATTATCTCTTTATATATATATCATATATATGTAGATATTATATATATATGAGAAATATATATATGTAGGAAACTAGGTGATAGCCTTTTTGTTTTTGATTTAATAAACCTTTATTTATATAATGAACATCAAAGCTGTCTTACACCAATAATTTAAGTTTATGAAAATTGTGACACTAATTTTATTTCACATGTCTCTGAGTAATGTGCAGTTTCCTGACATTTAATTAAACATAATTAAAATATTATATTCATATCTTCATTGAGGTGCATTTAAGATCACTTCTGTATAAACAATGATGCAAGTTTAAATAACTCAGATGTGTTACATTAACTGAACCATCTGTTCAGCTAATAAAATGCTTTACTTTATAATGCAGACTCTATAGCATAGGTTAAAACTACAACAGGAAGTTATAAAAGATGGTTTTTATATCTTCCTAGATGATTTGATTTACTTGAGATGTGTAGAACAGTCATCGCTTTGGTTTCAGAGAAAACTCAGCAATCTGAATTTATATTCCTCTCTCTTGTTTGGGCATTTTCAGACTGGAAAACATCAAATGGCTCTCCTTTTTTATTTCGGTAGTCTATCAAACTTCTTTGTTGTCTGTCTAAAAGATATCATATTTCATCAAATTGCTAGTTTTTATTTCTTGCTTACATTACAAATAAGCCTGGTCCATACAGGCAGAAACCAAAGTACTCAGTGACATTCAGTTCCAAGGATGTTATTATATACTTTTCTTACCCGACAGTGTACGTCATTAGACAATGGATTGTGCTAGGGAAGGAAATTGATTGGTTGGAGATTAAACCTCCATCTTTTAAATTTAGCACCTGTTCTACTTTAGTGAATGGCATAGATTCAAAATCTGACAAGAGAATGCTATTTAATTGTTTCCAAAGTGCCCTACTTAACAAAAAATATTTGAATAATAGCAACAGCAGATGTTTTCATCCTTCCAGAATATCATTTTTCTACTCGTTGCCATGGCCACCACTTCTTAACTTTTACAGTTCCCTTTTTCACATGTGACTTGGTTCTGTTGTTGTTCACATTGACTACCTGCTATTAAAGACAACTGGACATAATGACCAATTTTCTATTGATTGCTTCAGAAATAAACAACATTCTCAACATGTCAATGAAATTGCCTACTGGCTCAATTGTTTAGAACAATTAAAAACCAATTGATCCATATGCTGAGTTATCATTTCTTTCTTTAGATAAAATCATGCACCAGACAATTTTATCCTTGGATAACACTGGCAAACATTTTACTTTCAGGAGGACCTCAAGAATAAATTTTACCTACCAGTTTGGTCAAAGGCTTAATTGGCCCCAAATCACAGACCTAAGTACAAACAAGGCGGTAATTCCAATTGGAATACAAGTTTAAACCTATCTCAAATCAATCTTACCCTAAATAAATCATTCCTCCCCAAATAATTATGATGGAAAAAGGGATACAAATTATTCAATTAAATTATGTGTACCGTATGTGACTCCTTCCCTACTTAGTAGAGAAAGTTTTAAATTCAACTCATCCTATTTTGAAAGGAAATATCTGATGCAGTTTTGAAGTAATCAAGATCAATGCCTAAATCCTATTTTCAAACATTACCATTTTTGCAGTTTGCTTACTTTTTTAGACAAGTTATTAACTCTTTCTTAATTTAGAGGTTTTATGTTTTCTTCAGGTACAGGGTGAATTTATGTGAGATATATATATATATATTTGTTCTATATATATATATATATATATATATTATATATATATATATATATATATATATATATATATATATATATATTTGTTCTTCATGGAATATGGTCCCAGGTGATGTTAACAGTGGGAGAAAGGGAAGATAATGAGAAGAACCAAAGATCCAGGAGCATCAGGCTGATTAGCTTGTTACTGGTAACAAGCAGAAAAAGATGGCCAACCTCTCACTAATCCATACTTCTACTTAGAAAATTGGGTAACTATCCTATATCAAAATTATGAATAAAACATACAATTTCAAAAGATGACTCAATTTTTATTTCTTCTTTAATGGAAAAGTCTCCCAAGATGATTTTATGAGTAAAAATATTTCACATAAGATTTTATATGCATATTGAAATATACACGGGACAACACAGGTGCAAATATATATAGTTCTATATAGTTTTATAGGATTTTTTATAAGATAAGAATGAAATGAAGGGATATCATCTAGAAAGATAAACATGAGATTTGGAATAGTAATTATCTCCAGGCAGAACACCCATGTTGGACTGAGTCTGCATCAACACAAAGGCAAATTTAATGAGTAGCGGCTGGTGATTTAAAAATAAGAATGTAGTTATCATACATAAAACCATAAGAAATAAGTGAGTTTTTTAAATCAGACACCTACAAAAGATACAGGCTGGTTTCCATGTAGGTGTTCAGTGAGACATGCTGGAATAAAACATCAAGTATCTCTTGTAATTGGCACAGCTTTTGAATGTAAACTCCTTTCACATAATTTGTTTTCTACAATTTTGTCTACCATTATATTTAATTTTGAAGATTATATGTACCATACCAAATATTAGCATTTACCCTGATTATCATAAATACAGAATTAGAGCTTGCTGAATTAACTGTTTACTTTTCATAGGACCTGTGTAAACTTAATTAAAGCTAAATTCCAAACAAGAGACAATATTGATTTTAGGTGGTATATTAAAAGTGAAAAAACTACACTCCCACCAACAGTGGAGCAGGGGTCCTTTCTCCCTGCAGCCCAGCCAGCATTTGTTACTGGTCGAATTCTTGATAATAGCTCTTCTTTCTGGAGTGAGATGGAATCTTAATGTTGTTTTAATTTGCATCTCTCGAATGACCAGTGATGCTGAACACGTTTTCATATATTTATTTGCTATTCGTATTTCTTCATCTGAGAGGGGTCTATTCATTTCAGATGCCCATTTTCGGATGGGGTCTTTAAATTTGGGGGGCTCTGATTTTTTAAATTCTTTATATATTCTTGAAGTTAGACTTTTGTCTGAGGAGTAACTGGTAAAATTTTTTTCCCACTCTGTGGGTTTTTGGTCCACTCTGTTGGTGATTTCTTTAGCTGTGCAGAAGCTTTTTAGTAGGATGTGATACCAATCTTGGAAACAACCTAAAAGCCCAGCAACAACTGAATGGTTAAAGAAGATGTGTTTTTTTAATACAATGGAGTACTACTTTGCTACTGAAATGGATAAACTTGAAACATTTATAGGTAAATGGATGAACCTTGAGAACATACTCTTAAGTGAAATTTATCAGACACACATGACTACATATTGAATTGTTTCTCTGATATGAGAAACTATATGTATAAATAAGGACAAAAACCTAAATAGATATTGTGAAAAAGAAAGATAATATTCAAATGGGAATAGAACTAGAGAGGGAAGAGGGGAAAAGGAAGGAAGAGAAAGAGAAAAGAAAAGAAAAAGAAAGAAAAGGAAAAATGGAAATAAAGCTATTGTAAATAAGGAGGGAATGGGGAGTGGAAGGGAAGGGCAAGGAAGGGGAGGACCATGATATATCATGTACAGGTTAACTATGATGAATGTGATCATTATGTTTATCTACAATGTACCAATGCATGTTCTTGGTATAAAATAAAATAAAAACACAAATAAATAAAAGTGAAAAAAATCCTAACTCAAAATAACTTAGAAGAAAAATATGAAAATGTATTTAAATTGTTTAAAAGAAACTGAGTCACTTTATGGGAATGAGAGAAGCTCTGAAAAATTCAGGCAAAGAAGTATTGGTTGTACACCCTCACCTTAAAAGTTATTTCCTCATAGGCTTTTTTCATTGATGATGAATCAAAATTATCTCTCTCCTTCTTCCTCAGCTTCAGTCTAGAGTCAACCTCTACTCCTTCAGATCCACATTCTAAGGAGTTCCCAGGGAATAACTCTCCCAGGTACGAACCATATGCTCCTGCTCCATCCATAAGTGAGACAAGGGGGGAACCAAAGTCCCTAACTTTCAGGGCCTAAGAAGTGGGAACCCAAGATTAGCAGTCCCACTACAATCCCACCATCCAATTACAGAATGAGTAGCCCCCCTCAAAGTATGGGAAGTCTGAGATGAGGATGCGGTTTTAGTGAGTAATGTGTAAAGTACTACTTGCAGTTCTACTACAAGGAAAAGTATGAGTACATATACAATCCAGGTTAAATACTACTGCTTGTCACCTTGTATCCAGGCAAAAATGCTATGCTGCCAGTCTGGGTTGGTTCTTTGATATTGCTTGATAGTAATTTTATATTTATGAATTTGGTACCCTTTCTTTTTCTGAAGCATATTTTTCACTATTTTATCCAGTCCTTTAATTTTAGTTATGCTTTCCCATTTAGAACACTACCCTACCTCAGCCTTTTCAGAATCTTTCTGGATAACCCCAGCAGCCCATGAACATCATAGAACAGCCTTAAAATCTTGGACAAAGAAATATATTAAGTACATACATATATGTAAGGATATAATAAGAAAATTTAAAGGCAGAATGTCTTGAAGATTTAACACTATTGTTAGATAAGCTCGTAAATATTATGAACCTTAAAATAAGTGAAACTTCAAAGAACAAGGGGATTTCAGAGCATATATTTTGGTCTGACAGGCAATTACTGAACTGCTTTAATTGAGTAGGAAAGATGAAGAAAAACCTGGTCCCTGAGCATTGTACAGGCCCCCCTGGCAACATCTGAGAACAAAAATAAATGTCTGAGTCAGACCTGTCTCGTGGGGTTCCACCACAACCCAAGAGGACATCGTTGCAGAAAACACTGCGGTGTTTAAGGTGTGATTTAGGCTGCTCACTGTCCGGTGCTGTCCCAGGTGCTCCCGGCTCTCAGAGGAACAGGGTAAACCCAGGATACCCGAATGCACCAGGGATCCACACATCACTCTTTTCGTAGACATCTTTCACTCATGCTTCACCACATACACTTCATGTGTTTTTATTCTCAATTATAGGCCTCTTTTCTCCTCTGGGACTTTGCCTAAATAATTTTTCCTTTTCGTTCTTCTGTTTTTATCTCTTTCCAGCTCAAAAGATCAATAAAAATGTGCAATTCTTCTATATTAGAAAAAGAATATGTATCTTAACTTTGCTTCTCATTCAAGTAAAACATCCTCAAAAATTAAAGGTAGCTTTTCTCATTCTAATTTCTCATCTTTCACTAATTCCTCAATGTATATCCTGCTATCTAATTTTGTCCCCTTAAACTGACCTTAAAGGGAAAGTAATGACCTCCAAGTTGCCAAAATTAACTAGTCTTGTCTTAGGATTCATTCCTATTATATGACCACTCCTTGAGTATCTTCTTGAGACTCAGTCCGCCTGTAATTCTGTAACTATACATGTTCTGCTTTTCCTTTTATCTACTTTGGTTTCTTTTCCTCGATTCTTAAACATTAATTATTTACTCTAATATTTATTTAAGATATTTCCAAGTTAGGTGCTAGTTGGCTTGCACTAACTAGCACCACTTGTTGGCTTCCATTTCGCAGCCTGACCTTTTTTTTAATGGTATCACCTATACCTTCGTTAATGGATTTTTTTCCTTCTTTTTCTCTACTTCTTCCTTTGCAACGTTACCCATTCTTATGCTTTTGTTTTGTTTCGTTTGTTTGCTTATTTTTTGTTTTTTTACTATAATGCCCAAATATATAATTGCAATTCTACCATCTCCTACCATTAACCTAGAAAAAAGGTCTAAGAATCTATTTCCAAATACTTATTGAACACATTTATGAAGGTCTCTCATCGGTACAGCAAATTTATAGCATTTACACATGAAATAATATTACCTTTCTCACTTACAGATCTTTTTCACTTCCTAACTTGGGAAACATTCTTATAATTTACAAGTTAACCAAAGTAGTGATCGTGATATTATCCTTGATCATTTTCTCTTTCTTCATCCTCCCATGCAACCTTTCTCAAGACATTTCAAAAATGCCCTCAGAAGCTTCTTCTTTCTTTCTTTTTCTTTCTTTCTTTCTTTCTTTCTTTCTTTCTTTCTTTCTTTCTTTCTTTCTTTCTTTCTTTCTTTAGATGCTGGGGATTGAACTCGGGCCCTTGTGCTTGTAAGGCAAGCACTTTAACCACTGAGCTAAATTCCCAGCAGAAGCTTTTTATTTCATTTCAAGACTATTGTCATAGATCAGACACCTTACTCATTACTTTCTAATTTCTTTTTAAGTGTTCTTTGACACCTATCTCTTTTCTCATCTATTTTCACAGACTGCTACTAGACTTATCTTCATTGCAAAATATCTGGCCCTTTCATTCTGTTGCTCTAAATTCTACCAAATTTTAGATAAAAATTCTAAGTTTGAATCATTAAAACCCTCTTGCTCATATGTAATGTATCCAAGTTTTATCAAATTATCTATCTCTTCCCCATAAAATCCTACTCTATACACTTAGGACAAATGCCAAAATTTCTTGATGGCCCAAATCCCAAGCACTTCACAGCTGGGGCACACTTTCTCTTCCTAATACTGCTGAACTGTTGTTCTGGGACCTCTGTGCGTGTCTGTATTTCTTGTGTGGTTAATCAGTTATCATTGGCAGCACTGACCTAAAAGTTTTGGTTGTAAGATCAATCTTGAGATTTAGTTCATATCTAGAAAACTACTTTTCATTCCTTTTTCTCCAAAGTTGGAGGAATCGCTGCAAAACCACAACATGTCTCAGATGGATTCACTTGATTCTCAAAAATAAACATATTTCTTCTTTCCCGGTGTTTGTTCAGGTTGTGTTATCTTATTGTGTACTGACTTCAGTCAGCAGAGGGAGATGATTCTACTCATCATTGACTTTTCTCATAGGTGAATTGCTTCTATGTTCTTTTCAGAAAATCTCTTTCTAGAGTGGCAGTTTTCAAAGGATTAACACTTGATTATAGGGCTCCTTAGAGAGAATAGTTTCTTGTGTTGCAGTTATCCCCAGATGGTGGTATGCATGTGTATTTTTGTTTGTTTTTAGAGAAAATAACAAAATAGGATCCTGAAGACCAGAGTTCTAGTTCTGACTCTTTCTTAAAAAAGCCATTATTTTTGTCTGCATTTATTCTAGTATATGTGCTGCCGAAGCATGCACTTGTCTGTGTTTATCCTATAAAAGAGAAGCATGAAAATGTTTCTATATGTCTACAAAGCAGACACAGAGATTAAATGAACTGTTGGATTTTCGAATCTAAGCTTTCCCTCTTTGTTTTAACAGCTACTTACACTGTTAGTTTTAGTCTTTACTTGTTTATCTGTAAAAGGAAATGTTTTATACCTTAGAAAAGTGTTGTAAAAATTGATCAAGATAACATTTAATGCACATATTATCTGATACAGGGCCAGTGCTCAATAAAATGTACACATATACAACTTTGAAATGTCTGAAGTGTGTTAATAATAACTTGGCAGAAATCAGAGATTTTTTTTTTTTTTTGTGGTGCCAGGGATCGAACTCAGGCCCTTGTGCTTGCAAGGCAAGCACTCTAATCACTGAGCTAAATCCCCAGCCCCGAAATCAGAGATTTTAAACCAGAGATTTGTGAATGGAATTTAGAGACCACGAACTTTAATGAGAAAATTATTGTATAACTATTATCTGATCTGTAGTAGAAATTAAATGTTTCCTTCTATAATGAATGAACTTCAGCACACGCTGCAATGGGATCAGTGGCCGCAGATACCATTATGTATTCCACTTGCTGCAGATAACTGGAAACACAATGTGCACTCATCCCTACTTGAAAATTACACTTCTTATTAGACCCACTGCTAAAGCTTACTACTTTACATTAATAAAGAAATATAAATTACATCTCAAAGTTCTGTTTTAAAAATATTCTGTAGTTATATTTAGATGTAATTGGTTTTTATTACAATTCTGCATATTTTATCTTGTGCTTTTAACAACATGATTCTGGGAAAGAGTCCACGGGCTTTCCCAGGCTGCCAAAGACTTTCAGTGCAGGAAGTGTGTAAGGACCTCTCACAGGTTTTTCAGCATGAGAACAGCAAAGCTGGATGTTGGCCCTGAAACTGTACATGTGCAAAGGACACGTTTTTCTGGTTGTGCAGTTGTTATTATTGAAATGTGGCACCTCTTTGAAGCTGACCAGATTTTAAAATGTCCTCCTAAATGCCCTTCATCAACTGCTCCTGCTGCCTATGGCATATACCCCTTTAAATAGCTACTCAAACCTCCTGCTGTTGTTTTGTTTTGTTTTGTTTTTTTCATTTTTATTAGTACCTATTTGCAGCACATACTGCTTACATTTACTGTGGGGAGTTGGTACATGTACCTAACACATCTTAATTTGTTTTTGGTCCACTATCCCTCCTCACCCTCTCTGCTCTTTCCGTATGTTGGTTCCCTTCCCGTTTGCAAAAACTCCATCTCCATTTTTTTGTGTGTGCGTGTGCTGACAATTGAACTCATGGCCTTGTACTTGCAAGGCAAGCACTCTAACCACTGAACTAAATCCCCAGCCCCTTCAATCCTTCTTTTATCACGTTCCTCCTCCATCTCCTGTACCCTCTCCCATTTGAAAAATATCTCTCTACCTCCTATTGCCTATCTTTTATTTTGCTCTTTATTTATATTTGGGGTTTCTCAGGTAAGAGCTTCTGTGTCTAATTTATTTTGCTTAATTCATCCTAATTGAAATAGGAAGCAAGTACAAGTGCATTTGTGCCATGGGAAATTAAAATCTTTATCTCTGATATGAAATTAGGAGTTTGAGAGATGTATGTTTTGGCAGCAATGTATAAATCTTAAATTGACTATTACTTTGAATGTTCAGTATCTTTGTAATTTCTTTTTTAAGCAACAAATATAGCCAGGGACAGTATATTCATATCTGTATTTACATCTATATGAATATAGATGATATAGATACAAATGTACATATACATATATAAAAATATATAGATAGGTTTTCAGTTTGGTCTTAAAGGACACTTACAGGTTTGTGAAATTTATCCTGAGCAATTATTTTTCTTTTCAGTTCCTCTTCCCTGCCAAGGTCAAAGTGTATTATTAATTCTCAGAAGCCACCAATGGGGCATTTCTGCTACCAAGTATGTTTAAATGTGGGTTTACTGTACATATACATATATATTATATATACTCTCTCTATATATATAATATACTCATATATAGTATTGGCAATCCAGTAAGAAAGGAATCGGAGAACAAAAGTATTTTATACTGCACAGATTATGCACTATTACTTGTTGCCGCTTCATCTCACGCCTAGAGATTTGCTTTTGTGTCCTACGTATAATGTACACAAGGACATGAAAATACTACTCAACCACAAATCACCTGCTTTTATTTTATAGTAAAAGCATCCTGAACACCGTTGATTTGTTGGTGAGGACTTAAAATAGTTCTCCCAATGTGTTCATTTTTCAGTCACTGTGTGGAGAACTTGAGATTCTTGCAGATTCCTGCTGTTTTATTTACAGCAATGTTCAATTGGTAAGAGAGAAATCTAATCAGTATGGATATAAGAGCAACTGAACTCATGTGATGTTTGATTCATTCACAATAGTACAAACGGTAATCTGCCATCTGAACTCTTTCTAGGAAATCAGTTCTTTCATTCAATTTTTCATAGACATTTTACTTCACATTAGAAAAAATTAGAAGAGGGCTATGTAACACAGAGAAACAAACATTTGATAATAAAAATCTTGGTAAATGAAGCAAGACAGATGCTTGTTTAATAGTGTTCAAGCCTCTACTGCAAAAATCTGCCATCGTTTTAGGTGAGTTGTATTTACATTGAAAATCAGAGCTATGAAAATGAAGAACATTTGTTCAGGTGAGAAGTAGACCTCATCCCACTCCTCAGAAGGCAAATCTAAAATGGGATACAAAACATAATAAGACAGAAACTCAATAAATTTCCTTTCTTGTGAAATTTCATTTGAAATGATCAAGATTTCAAAAGGTATCTTGTCTATGTTTTCATTTTAAATCATTGTCAAAAATATTTTTACCAATAGTATATTTGGTCCCTAACCCCTTCCTCTCTGGCATTGTTCACCTGTCCTGCTTATCAGCTGCCTTGATGTCAGCAGCTTTCCTACCCCAAGCCCTCTGTCACCGTTTCTGCTTTAGCATCAGCCAACAATATACTCTCTAAAACTATGAGCAAAATATACCATGTCTCCCTTAAATTGTGACTGTAAGCTATTTGTTCCCACTGCTGAGAAAGCTGACTAATACACAGACCTAGAAGGTAATTCCAGGTAAGGTCATTCTATTGTGGGAATTAGAGTTATGTTGAAGAATGTTGTTACTGAAAAACTAAAATTTTAGACAGTGTCCAGTGGTATTTCTGCAAAATAAGTTATTTTCAAAATCTTACTAAATAGTACACATTAATGGGCTGAACAGGATATCTATGGACTGGATCAATCCTAGTAAAAGCCAAAAATTCCTGCAAGGATAAATTGGCAAAACCGAATCATTCTTATCAATGCTATGCCATACAATGGCACTCAATCATTTATATTCTATTTTTGTCAACCACCAAACCCACCTTCCTCCACCAAAACCTACTTCAGTCATTTTACATGATGAACCGGACATGATGGGCAATGGAAACGACATTCATTGAATAAAGTAATGTGTAAATAGATGCCGTATATTCTGGAGGGTAATTGACATTTGGAAAGAAAAAATTAGCATGGACTGCTATGACTTTATTGTGAGACTGTAGTTGTAGAACAGCAAGAGAAACTAAATTTATTTTTAAAACCCACCATTGTACTGATTTGGTGAACTAGATGACAGCGTCCCTGGCGGCTACTGCCACAAGTAAATAATGAGTTATAAATGATGCTTACATCTCAGACTGGCATTTGAATGGCTCATACTGCCAAATGACTCCACGCAGTGCAGCTAAGGAAACAGAATCAAATTGAGATCAGAGCTGCAAGATAACCACAAGCAAGATAGAGCTTTCAGTTTGCTTCTAAATAAGCTATCACCCTGCTAAAACAAAACCATAATATTTCCTAATGAAATAAAGCAGGAACCAGGTAATTTATATCCCAACCTCACAATTTGCGAAGTGTAATCCAAAAGTATTTGTCAAAAAATGGCAAATATTGCCTATCCTCAAAAGTAAAAACTATCTGTGTAAGTCCAACATAAGATAATGCAGATCTTATACTTAACCAGACAAGTGCTTTAAAGTAGCTATAAAAACTATGCTCAACTAGGCAGCTATATGAGCATATAATCAATAAAATAGTGGAAAATATCAAAGAAATATGAAAGATAAAAAGCGCCAAATGGATATTCAAAAAGTGCCAAATAGAATTTAAAAATATGAGATTAAAAAGTCACAACATAGGCATACTATCAAAGAGTTAGGGAACTTGAAGATAGATTAATAGAAATTATCCAAGCTGAGGGAGAGAAAGACTGATACACATGAAGACATGGACATCTCAATTACATATGGCATCTCAATTATGATCGCATACTTTATAATAAGTAAATGTACTATCCTGCTACATATAGTTATTATTATACATATTTACATACTTTTCATGGTACACATTATACTGCATTGATGTCACATTGTATTATTATGCATATATTACATAGAGAAAGAGACAGTTCCTCAGGGAATTGTAAGACATTATCAAATGACATTAAGTACAAGTAAGTGGAGTTCTAGAAGAAAAGGTGAACAAAAATGAGGAAGAAAAATTATTTGACCCACAACCCCGTCAGCACTTGTTATTGGATGATTTCTTGATAATAGCTATTCCTTCTGGAGTGAGATGGTATCTTAGTGTTGTTTTGATCTGCATCTCTCAAATGACCAATGATGTTGAACATTTTTTCCTATATTTATTTGCTATTTTTATTTCTTCATCTGAGAAATGTTTATTCATTTCAGATGCTCATTTTTGGATAGGATCTTTAAATTTGGGGGGGTTGGTTTGTTTGAGTTCTTTATATATTCTAGATGTTAGACCTTTGTCTGAGGGACAGCTGGCAAAAATTTTCTCCCAGTCTGTGATTTTTCCACCCCACTGTATTAGTAATTTCTTCTGCTGTGCAAAACCCTTTTAATAGGATGTGGTCCCAAGCATTGATTCTTTGTATTATTTCCCATGCAGTCTGAGTTCTGTTCATAAATTTTTTTCCAACCCCTATGTCTTCGAAAGTTCTTCCTATTTTATTCTCCAAGAGATTTAGTGTTTCTGTTTTAATGTAAGTGAAATAAATCGGACACTTATCAGTACACATCAAATTGTTTCTCTGATATGAGAAACCATAAGTGTAAATAAGGACAAAGGGGTATAATAGATATTATGAAAAAAAAAAGATAGTATTCAAAAGAGAGGAGAACTAGATAGGGAAAAGGGGGATAAAGAAGGAAGGTCAAAAGAAAAGTAAGATGAAAGGGAAAAAATGGAAAAATGTAAATAAACTTGTTGCAAATAGAGAGGGGTGGGTGAATGGAAGGGAGGGAAGGGGGAAGGGAGGGCAAGTCAAGATACATCATGTACAGATACAAAATAACCATGTTGATTATGATCATTATGTATACAATGTACCAATACATGTTCTTGGTAAAAATAAAAATTAAAATTATTCTTAAAAAATAAAAAAATAAAAAATAAAAAAATAAAATTCAACTTTGCTCAATATGATCCATCCTTTAAAAAAAACATTATTTGACCCAATAATGACCCAAGCTTCCCAAATTTAGTGACATATATAAATTTACACATCAAAGATGAGTAAACACAAAAATAGATCAGTATGAAAAAAATCCTATCATTGCAAATGGGTCAAAGTAAATAAAACTTATTGAGAAACAACCTACTACAAACTAAAAAATAAAAACTGACATAACTATAAACTTCTCATCAGATATTATGATGACCAGAAGAGAATGGAATAACTTTTCCTTTTATTTTCTTTGCTTTCCTTTCCTTCTTTCCTTGTGTGTATGTGTGTGTGTGTAGTTTGAACTCTGGGCCCCGTACGTGGTAGTCAATGGGATAACATTTTTAACATACTGAACAATTTAAAGACCATTAATTAGTCAACAAAAAAATCTGTCAACATTGACTGCTATAACTGGTGGAAAGATTCTTCAATAGTGAAGCTTAAATAAAATAAATTGCTATTTCATAAAGCAAATAATAAAAATAAAGAGACTGTCATCTCAGAGTACTGTCACTCGACTATACTTCTTGGAACACAGAGGCTACAAGATGTTCAGACAGAACATTTCCAGGTTGATTGGCCCAAGGATCAAATATTAAACTTCCGTATCATTTTATTTGCATTCCACTATGAAACATTTCCGATCTTAGATTATGCTGATTTCATTCACATATAAATCTCTCCTATATATTAAACTGTATGAAGAGCTGTATCTTATTTACCTTGATGTTCTTATAGAACTTTGCACTTACAACATATGTAAAATAGCGGCTGAATAAACCTAATAAATATCTACTCTTATTATGCTGTGGTGATATTGAGAAATTATTCTGTTATGTACACTGAAAAGTTTTGTGCAAATATACTTTTCCCTTTCAACAAAAATATTCATTTAAATAAGAAGAAAATTTGAAATATTATTTATTTAAATAATTGATACTCAATAAAGAATATATGTATGTACTTATTAAAATCACCTGTAATCTATAAAATGTGAAACAAAGAACTACAAATTCAGAAACAAATAGTTAAATCTTCTTTCTAGTTGTGTTCATCCTTCCAGCTACGTTCATGGCTTGCACTATAAATAAGCAATCACTGTATCAATTTCGTCCTCTTTTGTTATTCCAGGGCAACCATAGTGCAGTGCTTTAAAGGAGGGTTTTAAGTCAGAATGTCTGAGGTAAACCTGATATTCATACCTTCCTATCAGCACTACTAGAATCATTTTCTTAGTGTGTATCACTCAATTTCTTAATATGAAAAATACTTCTCAGAACACACCGTGAGACTGTTGTGTGTGCTTAATACAAAAATTTTATATGTATATACATATATATGAAACCTAGAAAAGTGGATGTTGACAAATGTTAACTATACTACCAAGAGTGTAAACAATAGTAGATTATGTATTATATCAATAGAATGAACAGTTCAGGTCTATGCTTGCAGAAATAACAAAAATGCAAATTCTGTTGGCTTTTCTTCTTTTATTTTTGAAAGTTTTTCTTTGAAAACTGTAAGATACGTACATACAGGATACATATATGAGTGCTGACCAAACATTAGGGTTTCTAGCGATATCATTTCATCTTTCTAATTGAATCTCTATTTTTGTTCTATTTGTTTAAAATACTGTATAATGTGATAGGTGTAAGAGTATGCAGATCAACTTTTACTTGGTTTTTAGATTTATTTTACTAAAAAGGATATTCTTGTAAAGCAGAGTTTGGGATTTTTAAAATTGAAGTGTCTTTGTATGGTTGTAGGAAAAACATAGTGACAAATGTATGAAATGCAACACAAATATTTGATACAGGCTTAAATACCATGGAAGAGAAAGAGCGGTCATTCCTTCCTTGCAGGTAACTGGAATCAGAGGTTAACATCAAAGGATTAAGTGAAGTGATGTAATGGATGTATCTTAAACCTGTTTCTGATGACCTTGGTTTGCAGAAGTATAAGAAAAGCAGGCAGTGATCTGTTTATAGTAATTTTTCTTTTTCTGAAACAGACAAAATGCCAGTCAAACTATGTTCTGACTCTGATACTCTGGGTCAAAACATGATTTTGTAGTACCCAACATAATCCAGCCAACCACCCATTGTGTTTTATTAAATATCTTCCCTAAATTAGATAAAGTATTTGAATCCCTACTAATTAGACCACAATTTCCTCTGGAAACAAGTCAATGAAAATTAATAATCTTAACATCTCACACACCACAAACACACAGATTTGTCTCTGAATTCTGGAGGTAGACTAGGGCTACTTCAGTTGGCATTATACCTATTATATCAGAACCGTTCCTAGACTTTAATTTTAAAGTCTTTAGATCTCTCCCCAGTGCATGAAGATGGTGACAAGTGCTATTAAGCATTGTTTGGAGGGAGATATTTCCATCACGCCGACCTGTGAGGAAGGAGAGGTGGGCCCTTGATGGATTTGTATTTCAAGGCCAAGAGCAAAAGAATGGCTCCGTGACAATGAAAGAAACAGATATGTTTTATTATTTCTTCCCATTTTTATCTGCCCGTTAATCGAGATCTTATTTCTTCTTCTTTGAGTGCCTAGTGTTAGGAACTTGAGAAACTGTAAATTTTTAAAGTAAATGTTGCCCAACAATTGTGCAAAGTAATCATAACTTTATGGTTAAGAAAAATATTTTCTTTTAAATCAAATGGAAACTTATTGTGAATGCCGATCAAATTGCCTTCCTGAGGTTATGCTGATATCTGTCACCATCTTCAAACACTAAACAAAGAGCAGAGAAGAGGCTTATATCAGTGGGACACACAATGAGGAATAATAAAGACAAGGCACAGCCAGGTTCACAGAGAATCCAAACGGGCATGGTCTGCACCACCTTCTTTCCCAGACCCTGCTCCCACTACTTCCCCCTCACCACCCTCACAGCTCTTTCCCTCTTCAACACGTACAACTCAGAAAGCTCGTATTCTTCTTTCACGTCCTAGAATGTATAACATTAATTCCTGAAAAGTCACCAAACTGTTTTCTCTTTCATTAGACTGTTCTTCCCTTTCTGATCACATTTCTAGCTCCTTCTCACTGATCAGATTTCAGCTGAGGTGTCATTTCCCACCTCTTTAAAGGTCATTTCTCTAAACACCCTTTTACAGCAGCTTCCATCCCTAGTACTACATCCAGCAGAATCTTGTTTCTGCTCTCTATGGCACTCATCACAAGCTGCCACTACTGTATTCTTTTGTTTTTGCATTATCTTTTCATTTTTCTCAATAGATTCATCTCCACAAAGAAGGCAACTTTGATTCTCTTTTCACTATCGTATTCATTGTGGTAACGCAATAGCTAATATGCTGAGAATGCTCAATATATAGTCATTTAATCTACAAAGTAAGAATATAGGAGATACTATTATAAATCTGCCTAAATACAGTTATCATTTCCATAATGAGGGAAAACACGTGGGTATCAGGCCTCCATACACATATTTTTGGTTTACCCACATGTTAATGCAAGTACAAACTTTATACAAATTCCACAATCTGCTTCTAATCATATTCAATTTATTCTTTATTGTAGAATTCTTGGAAAAAGAAGCCCATTAGACCTTTGGTTCTTCCTATATACTTCAGACAATCTAGAGTAGGTATATTGGGTAAAGAACATTCCTTTCCCATAATGTATTTCCTTAGCCAGGTTTATTTCTGTATGGACACTTTAGAAGCATAGTTTTCTACACTTGCCTGGCCACTACCATTGGTCCTACAAAAAGTACCAAAGATAAATGATAGATCATAAAAGTAAAAGATGAAAGAAATGAAAATTATTAAATCAGTGAACTCATGTTATGCCCAGAAAAGATGAATACTTGATCTTTAAAAAGGCCTGGAAAGAGGTGACAACTAGAAAGTGTTTTTGAATTAGAACTGAGGATCCAAAAGGAATTTTAAAAAGCAAGAAAATAAAAGTTAATTTTTATTATGTTTTTAAGAAAGATGAAAGTGCTGCAAAATGTCAAGAAAAAATGGACCTTCCCATCTACGATCGAAGGGACAGCAGCTGTGCCTTCTGGGGTGTTTCTGTCTTCCACCCAAGCCCATGTGGACTCTATAGTGAACACTGTTTAGCTTCAGAATCCATCAGTTTTCCTACTCCAGTCTCCATTTAGGAAGGTAGGATCTTGCCCCTGGCTTGCTGGACTCTTGCCGTACATAAAGATAATTAGATTCCAAACAGAAGAGAAGCTAATTTGTGTGTTTAATATAGTGCTGCTTTTAGATAGTAATAAAATCCTTTTCTAAAGCACTAAGTGCACATCAGCCTTAACATAAATCAGGCAGTTCCCAGCCTCATATCTGAAGGATAATTTTTATTATTTAAATCCCTAGAGATGGCACAATATATACAGTTGTCTAATAATTCCCTGTTTTAGATCGGATAATATTGCTTTACACTCGAGTTGCCCTGTAGAGGATTTATAGGAATGAGAAGAGGTGGGCTGACCTCATTGGTTTGGTCTGAACTTTCTTTTATAATCTTACAGGAAGGAAATCATTGACTCATTGGATGGGCAGCACTGAATTTGCTATATGAGTCACAAACCACATATATGTATAATTAAGTCACATTTTGCTTCATAATTTTAAAATTTGCTTCTATACATTATAGTAATTTTTATCCAATATATGGAAGTTATCCTTCACTTAATACATTTTTGGATGGCTTAATTTACAAAAGGTATTCAGTCAAGTCTATAACGATATTTGAGTAGGGCACATATCATCCAGAAAAATCCTTCACTCCATACTGCAGATTCCAGGACAAATGACATGGCCCTGCATAATGGGGGACTAACCCATTATCCATCACACAAAAGAGGAAGGTGAATTGTTTCCTACAGATGATTTTCTTTTCCTTTTATTTCCTTTCATTTACCTCATTTTGTTTCATTATATTTTCTCAGTTTTAAACTAGAGGCTACATATACTATACTGGTAAATATATTTGGATTGAGCCATAGGTTTTGAAATCACATATCCAAACCATTTTCCTTCTTCCCAAAAATAGCCATATAATTTCACAATTTATCCAGAGAAATATTTAAATCTCAGGTAGAGAGCATATTTAGCAATGATGAGCACACTATGAGACTGTAATAATAAAATATCACTTTTCAAAAGTATAGTAAGCATAATATAGTCATATTATACATCATGTTTATGTCTAATGTATTTACTTAAAATGCTGCATCAGTACTCAGAATTATAAAGGGGACTATTAAGAATGGGAAAGAAGGCTGGGGATTTAGTTCAGCAGTTAAAGTGCTTGCCTTGCAAGCACAAGGACCCGAGTTCGATCCCCCGCACCCAAAAAAAAAAAAAAAAAAAAAATAAATATATAAAAAAAAAAAAAAAAAAAAAAAAAAAAAAAAAAAAAAAAAAAAAAAAAAAAAAAATATATATATATATATATATATATATATATATATACAAACAAAAAAAAGAATGGGAAAGAAGACTAAGATAAGGGCGAGGGAGGGTGGGCAAGAGAACATAAAAGGGTGGACAGAAATGATCAAAGCAGAATATATACATATACGGAATGTCACATGGAAAACTGTTAATCTCTACAATAAACATTCATTAATAATTATACTTTTAAATTTTAAAACGTAATGACACCATTTAACAGTATAATCTAACCAAGAATGAATTTAACAAAAGATGTGTGACTTCTTTGAAAGAAAACAAAATTAAAAAAAATTACTCCACCTTAGAACAAACCTCATCACGTAGGAACTACTAATTGTCTGTTTTAAGAGCTTCACTGAGGTACCACTTTGTGGGGAGTGCTGGGGGTCAAACTCAGGGCCGTGCACTTGCTAAGCAAGTGCTCTACCACTTGAGCCAAATTCTCAACCGTTTTGGGGGGGAGGGGGCACTGAAGTATAACTAAATTCAATTTACTGCACATATTTAAGGTATACAGTTGCAGAAGTTCTGAGATAACTATTAACAAACTTGCGACACTGTGATTACCATCCAGATAATGAATATATCCATCACTTAAGCAGGCTTTCTGGTGTTATTCTTGTGATGCCTGACCAATCCCCAGACAGCAATGATTTCTTCCTTTTACTACATAATAGTTTGCTTTCCATAGAACTGCATATAAATGGAATCACACAATATTTACTGTTCGGGTTTGTATCTTTTGTGGATCATAATTACAGTACTTTGTGTATACCAATTGTCCATTTCATTTTATTAATAGATAGTATTTCATGCTAAGAGCAGGTCCCAATTTCTTCACTTACTCATTTATGGACACACATTTGGTTGTTTCTAGTGTTTGCCTATCACGTAGGCATTCTGAACATTAGTGTACGGGTTCTTGTATGTACAAATGTTTCCATTTCTCTGGGGTAAATATCTCAAAGTGGAAAAATATACAACAGATGTCAGATCAAGTTTAAAGTTTTAAGTAACTGTTAGGATTTCCAAAAGTGTTGTAGCATTCTACATTCCCATCATAAGGCTTATGAATTCCACTTTTCCCACATCTTCGGCCACTCCTGGTATTTTCAGACATTTTAATTCTATCCCTTCTAAACAATCTGTTTTCAAAGAGAGTCCACCAAAACAATGCATACACACTTCAGGAAAAGAAAAAATAGTATGACTTTTTTTCAACAGATGCTTTTACCCTCATATGGGGGACCCTAGAGGATGCCATATATTGCAGAAAATGCACTACTCTGCTGGCCATTAGAGAAGAAATTGAAAATGCAAGTGCAGCAATCTTAATGACCAGGGTTACCCAAGCAGGGATTCGGTGTACTAATAAATGTCTGGAAGCTAATGACCACCACTTGGAGCACCTCTTGTAATTGTAGAAGCCAAAGATAACTTGTATTAATCTCATGCTGTCTCAATAAATTTAGTATTCAAATATTTATACAAGTTTTTCTTTTCCTAAATATATATATATATATATATGCATAGACTTTGTAACCTTTCAGTTTTAATTTCTGTTTTCCTCTTGAATAATGAATTTCTGTATCCTTTCATGAGATTACCTAATATTCTAATATTTTCTTTGTTGGAACTCCTGTTAAATCCTTTGCCTTATTATGTTTTGCGAGTTATTTAGTTGACATTCAAGCCTTTTATCAGCATTTGATCTGCAAGTATTTTATCCCAGCGTATGTCTTGCCCCTTCATTCTCTTAGATATGTTTTATAGAGTGGAAGCTCTGTGGCTACGTCTTGGTAGCATAGCTAATTGATTTTTACCAATCCAAACAGTGCCTAGAATTTCATAGAATATATGGTATGTGCAACAAGTCTTATTTTACTTATTTGTTGTGTGATGTTTTAATCTGAGGGTATATATGCACAGTGTATATGTATATGGGGGTATAATTATAAGTATATATACAAAGCAAAAACTATTTGTGTCAATTTAAGTAAGAAATGCCCACCTAAATTGGATCAGCACTGTTCTGGGTGCACCTGAAAGGATTTACTGAAGACAGCAGACCAACCCTGCGTGGGAGTGGCACCAACAAATAGGCTTGTCACGCAAATGCACAGTCTCTCCTGTTTCTCTGGAGGGGCTCCAGTCTTCCTCTTCAGCCTGGGTGTCATCTCCTGGCTTCCAGCACAGACTCTTCAGCCTCCTGATAAAGACTCACACAGGACACTACAAGTGAGTTCCACGCCTTTGACTGGATCCTTCAGATGCCCAGCTCGAAGACAGCCCTTTTGCGCTCTTCTACACCTGACTCTGCAGGCAGCCATCGTAAGCCAATCTTGTAAACCCTTATATATTTGTATATGTTACATTAAATCTATTTCTCTAGTAAGCATTGACTGATACAATGTTGAAGATATCTCTATTTTGTAATTAAAAATAAAAGCATTGTGTGTAATGGAAATGTTAGATAAACACATTCTAGCTTAGAGATTAATATATAGTTTATTTCATCCAGCCTTTAGTTATAATGACAAAAATAAATTTGGAAACATACAAGAAATTTTGAATATGAGTTTAACTGTACTTCCTAATTTTATCTCTTCGATTCAGCCACATTTTATGTATAGTCTTATAAACTTCAGAGGCTTAGGTGATGCAGGTTAATTTTCAATTGCACAGCTGAGTATTTTGGGGCGCATCCAAGCTAAGTCTTTTGAGACCCATTGAGCAGTGGTGTATGTTGAGCCTGTGGCTCAATCATCTTTCTTCTCAGCAGTACTTAAAACTAAACCCACGCAGGCTGATTTCCAGAACATTTAGCCAAGTTTTAAATTTTACATTGCTTGCTTTATGACTTAAAGTAATACCTAGTTTTATTGTAAAAGTCGAGAATAAATTTTAAAAATAGAAAATTATGAGGAAAACAAATTTATCCATAAGCTTACCATCAGAGGTAATTATTGTAATTTCATGTATTTGCCTCAGATAACAAAATGTAATCTCTTTTTGGCTTTTAAGCTGCTCTGTTTATTTATTGTATTGTGATATATTTAACCATACAACTAAATAGCTTTCAAAAGCATGGTTAAGGCATGCTAGTGCAATTTAATTTTTTCTTGAAAGGAAATTAAGTTATTAGTGTCTTACTTTTATAAATGACTTTCTAAAGAATAAATTTATATGTAAATCTCAAAATCAGTAGCATTATTATATTTGACTATTTTTAAGATTAAATTTCTAGAAATGCAATTTCTGGGCCATATTTTAGGAATACTTTAAAAAATTACAGTAATTACAAAAATAACAAAAAATTACAATAACACTGTACAGGTCTAAGAAAGGGCCTCATCTGCTGTGCACTGCTGCTTTATATACACCTTACAAAGTTCCGAAAGTACTTTGGGGGCAATAGTGTGTGTGTGTTTGTGAAAGTATCAGCACCTCTCTATACCAAGTATTGTGCCGTACCTACTTTTTCTCATCTTTTGCCTTATCAGTATTATCACAAGAGTTAACTATTGGTACAGTTTATCAAAACAACCATGGTAATTAAAAAAAATCCAAAATCTCATTCTTTTCCCTTCACTTGACAGAAGGCAAACTTGCCTTATATTGAAGTCTTACTGGTTGTATCCAACGTTTCTGATAGAAATGAAGAAGTCTATCTGTAATTATTTACATATTCCCGAGATATGAAAAACCTTTAAATTAGGAACAGCAAGTCCATTTTGACTTGGTATCTCCATCTTCCAAATGAATCCACTCATGCTTATTTGCATTTATAAAGTTTGTTTCAATTAACTGTTAGGTTCTCATGAATCAGTTAATGTGTAATTTTATAATTTTTCTTTATAGGTTGAAAATCAGGTTTAAAAGGACAAGAGTTCTCGTGGTCAGGAGGATAAGCAGCCACTCTAGACTCCTAAGCGATGTCCTCATGGAAATGCAGGTATCACAGCAGTGTCCATCAAGGACAGTAGACGGCACTGAGGAGTGAACTTCCTGCACCTCTCTCAGTTGATTGTTTGGAATAATATTTGCCACCAGAAAGTTGGATAAATTCGTTGACAAAATAAAAAGGGGCATGGCATCCTGACTTGCTCAAATTAATCCCCATCAAGCTACAGAATGGTGCTTGAATGAAAACCAGGTTTTTATATGGGAAAATAAATTCAGATTTCTTGGACATGTGACCATGCAACCTGAAAACAACCATTGCTATATGTATATTTAAATGACTGGTATGGAAGCAATGGGATACGAATTTACCATAAGCTAAAAAAAGTCTAACAGTGGTTTACATTGCCCACTACTATAATTTTATTTCCCTTAACTGATAAAAGTGGAAGACAGATTTCTGGGGTGAGGTACTACAGTAGGGCTGTCTCATGTCCTTCTGCCCAGGAATCTTTTCCATTTATATATTTTATTTGCTCTTGCCCATGAAAGGAAGCTGAAGTTTTATGACTTCCCAGGTCTGCAGACAGAAATTCATTACAACCCTTTTATTCGCAGGTCCCCAAATTCCCTTAGGAATTCTTGCTTACTCACTTCCAGGCCCCAGTCAGGATAACAGTCTAGGGTCCTTTTATTTCAAGTGTTATTCTCTTGCCTTTTTCTCTAGGCGAAATTTACCTGTCTCTAGGGCAGAGAAAACTAGCTCGGACATATTTTTCAAGGCTTTTTATCTTAGGCCTGATCCACACATTTGAAGCTCAACAGTAAAGAATCGGAATTTTTTTTTCTTTTTCTCTTAATTCCTTCATTTGAATGATCCTAGATGGTGACTGAAAGTGATACTGTCTTAGTCAGTTGATCTCTATAGTCATCGGTTTTCAAGAGAGCAGATTTAATACAAGACGTTTACATATTACAACATTGACTCACACAAGCCAAATCTGGGAAGAGTGCGGAACATCTATCTATGCACTGAATACCTGAAAGATTCATTTGAGGGCTGAGCGCTCACCTCAATGTCTTGTGTATGTCCACGTCTGCACTAAAAACCTGAATGAATAATTTATACTGAAACAGGGATATGACCCTCACAGCAGAGATGAAGACCAGAGTTTCCTTGAAGCGTGTAGGAGCCATCCCTGAAGACAGCAATGCCCCCAGCCTCCTTCTTCCATGAGAACAGCTGAGTTCACTTCAGGGAATCCAGCCGCCACAGAGCTTCTCCCGGGAAACAGCCGCCTCCTGTCTTCTGCTCCGTTCTTCTTTATGTGTATCAATAATAATCTTCAGGTATATCTTCTATGCCCAAAACCATGATAACTCAGCTCAGCTGGGCGTTCCTGCTCAAATTGACTGCCTCAGTCCACCACAGATGCAAGAGAAAGTTTTTGTAGAAATTCAGAGTAAAAATAACCATATGCAGTAAAAAAATAAAAATTTTGTCATACTACATCTTTCTTGACAATATCCTTTATCTTTATGCCCTAGTGGGCTCATTTCTCACCATAAAGCACTTTAATGGTTTGGGCAACATCTCAGTTTCTTCACATTTAGAAATGAGGTAGTCATAGAAATTAGGTGATAAAATTGTGATGAAACAAAAGGGAGATGATGCTTACAAACAGGACTTCAAATTTGAAGCACACAATAAACAAAATTAAGGGTTAACTACTCTTGGTATCTAATATGTTAGAATACACCAAGCCCTTCCTCCTCAGTACCTTCCTCCATTATTTTTCACATAAATTGCATTTTATAATTGGAGTTCAGTAACTAATTGAATGAATGAGGGAATGAATAGATAAACACTATCTCTTTTACCAGAATTTATATAAGTATTAGGTTTTGCTAATTCAATAATTAGGAATCTCTACAATTTCTTTTTAAATATTTAAAGACTGCTTATACTTAGGCAGCATTATTTGCTCAGAAATCTGCTGTATACATAGAAGAAAACTGTAATTGAGCCCATCTTGCCTGTGGTAAACTCACTTATATCCTTTCCCAAAAAACAATTAAGGATGAATAGGGAAATGTTACGTGTAGAAAAATCCGTTTCAAAAGCCTTTAGGCAGTATTTTCAAAGCTGGAAATAATTCTCAGGTAACATTTCAAAGTGAAAACATAAACTATTCATTGCAACATTGCAGACCCAACTTTAGCACACCTGCAAATGAGTCGGCAGCAGATACTTGACCCATATATTCACATATGATTTGCCCTGACAAAGGCCACAAGTAAGAAAATTCACTATGAAAAGTGAATCTTCAAATAATTGTATTTATTTAACTTTTCAAGAAGAATTTCTCACTGGCATTTCACTTATTTTAATTTATTCACTTATTTTATACCTGCCTTATTCAAATGAAAATTTTAATCATTTTCCTCAAGATACATGGAGAAATGTTGCATGTAATCAAAATATTAGATGTGCAGTATGAAAAAAGGAAAAATAAAGCTGTGTATGGGAAAGAACACTAGATAAGTACTGATTCCAATAATAAAAAGCTATTAAAATGTTTGGAAAGTCTCTTTCACTCTCTAGGCTTCCTTTTCTATATATTTAGAATAACTATATAAGTTAGTATAATCTTGGTTGTAACTAGTACAAAACTTCCCCGAAACTAGATCGAAAAATTTGGAAATTCAGTTGTCCCCATACTTGTAAATTTCAAAGCATACCTGCAGTTCAGGCTGCTCAAAAAGGGAATGAGACAAGCATTCCATACTTTTCCTATTCTCTCATCTCCACAGCAGCAGCTTTATCTACTGGTTGGGTGTCCTCATAGATTCTCAGTGGCATAAGATATTTTAAATTTCGTTTCCTCACACTACATTGTTTAGAGGGGGATACTTTTCTTTGGACTCTAGATAATTTCTTTGGAATCACACGATGATTCTAATTGCATATTTGTAGTTGCCTGTTTGTCTACCTGTAGTGTGTCGAATATGGCCATAGATACGTTGCTGTTGCTAACACTGAATATTAGAGTCTCTGTCCCATCCCTCTGAAATACAAGTAGATGCTTTGGGACTCCTTTGACCAATGGCATGCCCCACAAGTGGCACTAAGCCAATTTCTGTGCCCAGTCATGAAGATATTGTATTCATCAACTTCTCCTTATTGGGACAAAATACCTGACATGCACAATTTAAAGTAGAAAATATTTGTTTGGTTTCAGGGGTTTCAGTCCATGGCTGGCTGGCTCTGAGGCAAAAGTATCCTGGCAGAAGGACATATGAGAAAGCTGTCCACATTACGGCAGGCTTAGCAGCCAAGCACGGGGTGGGGAGGAGCCCAAGAAGAAGGAGGCCCCCAGGGAACAGATGTAGTCCCCAGGGTCACACTTCCAACACGTCAGTCAGACACACCAAGAAATGTGCTTTAGTAATCTTCTGTGTTTCTCTCGAGCCAATCAGTTTGACAAGATTAATGTCACAAATAATGGCAGTTTCTACTTCTTATCACATGGAACTCTCATTTTTATACCCAGCTGCTGCTCTGTGAGTAAGGGCAGTTAGCACAAGGCTCATGTGGAGAGAATCTAATGGCTGCTGACAGCTTTCACCAAGCTACCAGCCAATGCCCAGCATCAAACTTGCTAAGTAGGTAAGTGAACCACTTTGGAAGTAGATGATTCAGCCATACTTAAAATACTCCTACAGACACCACGTGGAATGGCGAAAACCATCCCTTATAAACTTTGTCCAAATTGAAGATCTGAGAGCAAAATAAATAATTGTGATTGCTTGAATCCTTTGATTTTGGACTGGCCTATTTTAGAGCAATAGTTTACTAAAACACTACTTTATCAATTGCAGAGATTTCAATATTTGTTTTTTCTACATTGTTTTTGCCTCTTGGTGGTGTGTAATGTAGTAACTTCTCAAAGTAGAGTTCAAAGAGCATTTTCATTGTCATATTTAAAATTTAACAACATAATGTTTAGTTTCACCAGCTTGTTTATTTTTGATGAGAGGAGCCAAGAGACTTCATTTTATGTTCACTATGTTTGCTTCCAAATGACACTGTATTTTATCGGCTATGTTAGATCTATTATTGAAATATGTAGAACAAAACAGGTAGAAAATTGTATAATGTTTATCAAC
Source organism: Hystrix cristata (assembly GCA_004026905.1). Lineage (NCBI taxonomy): Eukaryota > Metazoa > Chordata > Mammalia > Rodentia > Hystricidae > Hystrix > Hystrix cristata. Next base: position 32,891 of record PVJO010007931.1, on the reverse strand, counting down.
AAAAATATTAAAGCTTTAAGGGCAAATAATTAAGCCTGTCTTTAGGCTATATGGAACCCTGATCAAAACTTTTTGTGGGATCCTATCCACTTAGTTTGAGCCTCTTAAATTAACATTGTCAGAACTATACTGGTGACATGCTCTTAAATAATCTTATGAAAGAAATACTATGCTAATAATGAAAGCCTGGCTGTCAGGCCCTGGGCCAACCTCAGAGGCACAAGTTCCAGGGCTCCAAAGGGTAAGCGTCTAACTTTACTCACGGGACAAAATGTTGAAGACTTCCTCTGAGGCTATGTGTGTCACAAGCTAAATTTGAGGCTTATCATATCAAAATGGACTCCCAGCCTGCCCTTAGCTCAGGCAATGGAGAGGACCTTAGAACAGTTCAAGGAAGATATCCCAAAAACATGGAGCTCCCCGCCAAGGGTAGAATCTAAGGCAGAAGCTCTGTTCACCTGTGTTTAAGGGCAGATATTTATGTAACCCGTGAAGCACATGTCCTTATTTTGAGAAACTATAGAAGTGTAGGACTTATTATGTCCTTTCATATTATGTAGATTCCATTCTATCAACACCCCTTAAAGAATTAACAAGTCATGTGAATCCTGCTAGATCTTATCCATCAGTGTTTTTTTTTTAATTGTGAGGGAAATCATTTTATTCATATATATATAGTATCTTCTCTTCGAAGTAATTCATTTCACTTAAAATAGTTAAATATAATTAGATAAATAACATGTATTAATACATAATTATTATAAATCAGATCTAGCTATCTAAATAATAAAATAAATATATTTATATAAGAAGCATCCATGTAAAAAGCCCGAAGCTTTATTTAATATTACCTTATTACAATACAATACGACGCAGCCTTCTTACTTTACAACTGACAAATATCCCACTCAACTGAGCCAGGAACTGAAGTCTAGTGTATTATGCCCACTGGTACAGGATGAACACAGATATATGCTAACACTTAAAGTTTAAAAAATTTTTAAAAATCTGTGTAAAGCTAATTTCTGGTCACGAGTATGTTATGTAGACCTGTGAACTAAGTTGTAAGATCTCTTTCGAGGGTTATATGAACATGATTAAGACTTCTAAAATAATTAATATAATTTAGCTAAGTGTGGTGGTGCAACCCTCTAATCCCAGCACTCCAGAAGGCTGAGGAAAGAGGATTGTAAATTCAGTCTCAGTCTAGGCAATTTAGTGACTTGGTGAGTCCCTGTCTCGAATTTTAAAAAAGAAAAAAAAAATTAAAGTTCTAGAGATGTAGCTCAGAGCAAAGCCTCTGAGTTCAAGCCTCAGTACTGCAAAAAGAGCATATTGATTATTCAAATATGTTAATGCTTAGCGAGTAGAATATACGTGAACATGTTTATTAATATTTAAAATGATTTAAACATATTAAAGTCAAATAAAGAACTGGGAGTGTACCTTGGTAGTTAAATGCCTGCTTAGCAAGGCCCTGGTTCAAACCCCAATACCAAAAGCGAAAAGGGGGGAGCTAAATTCAAAGCGATCATTTTCAGATTACAGTTTTCATGATGTGAATTCTTCTGCAAGAATAATGTATCCAATCTTATCTGGATCCAACAGGGCCATTTTCTCACCCCAATACATGGAAGGGCACCAGCATGACCAACTCTCTGATCCCCTTAAACTCGCACCTTGCTATTCACACCATGGGAATACCAATATCTCCATGGAGTGTCATTCAGACACAGAATTCTGAAAACTATCAAAATAGGTCTAACACAAGGAATTCTAATTTCCTTTCTAACTTTCATTACAAATATTGATGAAAATGTCTCAATTCTGGAAATATTTGGCCTCAGTAGAATGTTGACTTCAATAGCATTCTGATTGTGATTTACGGCAGTTAATAGGAATTATTCTATTTAGATGTTTAAGAGGCTTTTTCTCATTTCCTTCATCAGGTTCAATCATAAATGGCTTAATCATTCAGAAGACATTACTGAATTAGATTGCATTAACTGCATAATAACAGAAAAAAGGCAATATGGAAACAAGCCGAAATGCTATTAGGAAGGAACTAAGTTCATTCTCTTTAATTCTTTTGTTGATTTGTTGAAATTGTTGATGTGACCTCAATCAGGATTTCTGTTTTGTTTCGTTCTTGAGTTTCACTTCCCCTTAGACGAATGCATTTACGTTTCTGAGATATATAAAATCTATACCTATGTTTGGTCAGGGTTTCCAGACCACACTGTGTGAGTATAAAATTTAGGGAAGGGCCCAATATTTATATAAGGAAACAAAAAATAAGTACTAGGTTACATGCAAGGCAGAAATTGTTATCTTTGTCGTCACACAAACCATCAGTAGGAAAGTGCTCTCCTACAAGAAAAGGAGGAGTAAGCAACTGATAAACATTCACAAGATAAAATAAATGGAAATCTACATGATTAGAATTAGGCGAAAAGTTATCATTTATTTTAAAGTTTTTGTAAGAATCAATAGTGGGCAAAAGCTACACTAAATTTTTTATACCCTGAATTTTAAAGCAGAAAAAATGTAAAACTCAACTGTTCATTTGTCCATTCCTCATAGATGTGTCCACAGTCCACAGTGACTTATGGTAAACCATGGAGCTTGTTTCCAGCACTCAATTCTGTACTCTCAGGCTGATGGAGCAGATGTTCTTTGGATCTCTTTGCTTCTTCTGATGTGAATGCCTTACACTTGAGTCATTCTCCATCTTATCTGGAGTTATTTCACCACCTGTCACTGGATGTTTTATAGGAAACACAACACCTTCACTCTCACCACTCATTCTCCAACAGGTTCCCACATCACTCACCCGGGGCACTCCTCCTTTATTTACACTAAATTCTCCTTGGTTTTTCATATTCACCATAGTCTCTTGCCATCTCTCCTGTCTGCAGAGAAAGTCTTTTCAAATGCCTCTTCTGCCTGGGAAATTCTTTCCCTTCCATTTGACCTGTTCATCATGTAGACTTGTGCTGTTTTGTTTTTGGTATCTTCATAACAAAATAGCAAGAATTTTCATAGTTAAGATACTTCCTCTAAGAAAATTGAGGGCATATTATGTGGCTACTACCAATACCTGATTACAGATTATGCTGAGTACCATGACTGTAATACACAAATCAGTGAGTCATTTTATATGCACAGTCAAGAAAATATCACTAAGGATAAAATAGTTAAATTGAGACACAAATACTGAAAAGGATCCAGCAAGGGAAAGGACCTAAAGGAAGAGCATTCCAGACAAAGGAAGCTACAAATGTGCCAGCCCCAAGGATAAAAAGAACATGTAAATTTGAAACAGAAAGAAGCCCAGGCAGGCTGCAGCACAGTGTGTGGGACTGTGCTAGAAGAGGGGTTTGTTGTAGGGAGAGATCAGACAGCATTGGTCCTTAAAAGCAAAAAAGAGAAGTGTCTTTAGGTTCTGAGAACTAAAAGATGTCATCAATATGTTCTAAAAGGCAGAGGAATTGCCTGGCTTACCTTTGTTCTTTATTTCAATGTAAAAGTAGATTTAGAAAAACCAATTAATGAGTTTAGATTATGACAAAGAGTAATAGTAAAATGTGTAATGTGTAATAACAAGATGGGTAACACATATTGAAGTCTCTCATATGCCAGTTATTTTGGCACACTGCATAATTTAGAAATCCTTATAGGCTCCTGGGAAGTGGATTTTATTATTTATATGGAACAAATAGAGAAATGACTCTCAGGCATGTTAAACATTTGCAGGATCACATAAGACTCCAACTGATTGGAATCTCATCCAATTTCAAGGATTCCATACTTCTTATTATACCATTGCAGTTTCAATGAATCAAAGAATCAGTATAGTTAAGGTTTTTCATTGTCTCTTCTCCAGAAAATATTCCTGGATCACTTGGAAGATATGATAGAAAATTATGCAGAATACTGGCAGAACCAATGACATTTGTGCCAGATTCTCTAAGTATAGAACCATAGGTCTCAATTCATGAGTTCTATTATGTCATAGTTATTAATTTATAAAACTAGGCCTTGTTTTATGTATATAATACTCACCTAGTAGAATTACAACACTTTGGTTTTCATTTTCAAGATAATTTAGATTGTTGGCATGATATGCAAAGTCACTGCGTATAACTTGTAATGAGGAGAAAGCCTCATTTATTTCCATTTCGAATAAAATAGACAAAATAAGTTTATCTGATTTTTGTTTTGCCTCTGTGAAAGAGCAGGTTACTGAGAAAGAGGCAGGAAAAAAACCTTAATTTAATGATTGATGTTTTTCTCAGTATATTTATACTAATGCTACTTTATTGCTTCCTGTAGTCTTTCATTAAATGTTATTCCATCAAAACATATATTACTTCATTTTCTCAATCAGAAGATAATTCCTTGAATACACTGCACATTTGGCATTTCATACAGATTGGATTATTAGTGGCCTTAATCTTGTAGAATATAATGACTATCAAAATAATTTTCTTAGGTATCAGATTCCAAAAATTAGGAGTACATAACAAACTTTGTTATTAGTGATTCACAAATAAAAAGATCTTGAAGATATGACAAAACTGGATTCTAAAACCTTGAAATGTAAAATAATTAAAAACAGAGTGAGTTAATCTGATATATAATGTCATTTACTTTCCGATAAAATTCTTTGTTTCTCTACATATAAGCGTATGTGTTCACACATTTGTATCTGCGTATATAATAAACTTACCTTTATATATCTTTATCTTTAGAGGTAAAGCAATAAAAATATGTCTGTTCCTTCCAATTGTTTTCGTACTAGAATTAAAAAGAACATCAGGCACTTCCCAAAGCTATAAAAGTACATGACTCTATTCCTTCAATTTGTTGATCCAAAATTCATGGCAGGTTAGAAGTAACACACAAGCGTAATCATTGTATAAGAGAAAGGGAGTTGCTTTAGGATAGAATTAGCAGTGAGCAAATACCCATGTAAATCAGCTATACATGTATATAGATTGAAGTATGCAGGTTATTTTGGGGAACATTAAATATCCCCAGTAACTCCTTACCTTGTATTTCTAGAGAATGGTTCTCTATTAATAATCCTCTTCACTGAACTAAATGTTTTGCCTGTTCTCAGCAGCTAACCAGAGTGTAGAAAGCACATTATAATTGTGATAAATTTACTTGGGACAGGTAATAGTCATTGAAATGTCCAGAAGGTGATATATTATAAAGAAGAAAAAGTAATCATACCTAATTGTCTTTAGATTCAATTTTTTTTCTCCTCACATTATGTGCTAGTTTGGGAGAACAGCATGTTGATAGAAGACTACAGGAAAAAACTCCAGATTCTGCTAAAAGAGGCATTAGGGTCAGGGTGCTATTAAACAACTTCAGGAGCAAGCTACAAGTTTGGCTTGTTTTTGAGTTTTGCTTTAGATATTAAAAAAGCAAAAGACTCATTGTTTTGTATTTATGAAATTCTGTAAGTAAAATGAAATGTGTAACTATTGGTATAGCAATAAGATTAAATAAAAGACAAATTTAAATTGCATCAATTTTTTACAATACGTATTTTCTCTAGAAATCCTTTGTTGATTTAAATCGTTAATGATCAGTTCAAGTCAAATACAATTGCTTAGTACTTTGTTCGGTCTTATAAATCAATTTTTATAAAATGTAGAATGCATGATCATATACAATAGATTATCATATAATCATGTGTCTATTCCTCCTATTTAATTAAATAAGGGTGCCATAATGTTGCAGATGAACTCAAAAATATCTTAGTACATTGAATATCACATTACTTATTTTTTACTTCATCCCTTTACTCATTCCTTTCTCCTTCCAGTCTTCCTTCTCTCCTATCTTTCTCTATTTTTTCTTACTCCCTTTATTTCCTTTCATATTAAATCTAAGCTTCTTGAAATCAAGGACTTTTACCCTGAGTGAGATTCAAAATGCCTGTCTAACAGTGCAAAAAAGTAAGAATTCAATAAATGTTTACACATCATACTAAAAAAAAATACCTATTAAACATTAAAACGTACCTACTAATTTCTTCAGAGAACAACACAAATAGTGGAAGTTTCTGCTTCTCCTTCTGTGTTTAAAGTACTCCAGTGTACACACTCCAGAATCCCCTCAGTCTGTGCATTGCTCGGTGCTGTGTCACTTTGACACACACATACTCAGCACTGCCTCACTAAGCCTGCCTTTCCCTTTTCCCTTTTCCCCTTTCTCTCTCTTTTTTCTCTTTTGCTCTCCTTTTAACTCATAAGCTCAAAAAATTCTTTTTAAGGTTAATAAAGATGAAAGGAAAACACTCTCTACCATATGTAAAAGAATTAAACATATCTAGATTAGTAAATCCTGGAGCCATTAGGAAAACTTTCCCAGAGAATGAGTTTTGGAGCTTAGCCTTTTAGGAACATCTGAAAATATCTCCAGAGAACTATCTCTTTAAAAAATACCTCTAATCAATGCCCATATATCCTGCATATCTTACTTTCTCACCTAGGTGGCACCAGTGAGTAATTCTAGTTGGTGTTCAAAATCTTGTTTTTTTCTCACTATGATTCAGCTGATATCTAAGCTCGCTGATAAGGCTGATTCTTGTATTAGAAGTAAACGGTGTACACCACCGTAGTGAGAAAAGATCCATGAAATATCTCATACTTTGATTCAGTTCAACACATAACTTAATTCCAAACATTTAAACTTAATTTATCTTAACTACTCTCTGGTATTTTACAGCAATATGGGTGCAGGATAGATAAAATCTTTAGTTTCCTGGCAGCTAATGCTTTCTGTCACTGTACTTGAAAACCTTTGATTTGATCATATAAACAAATATAAACAACCTCCTCTCCATTTCCGTTTACCTACCCTTAGTTTATATTCTCTGTAGACGTTACTTGGACAATTGAATTTGTTTCCTAAATTATCTCTTTGTCTTCTATCCCACCTGTCTAATTCACTCTTCTACAATAGTGGCAACTTTTCTAAAGCATAGAAGTTATCTGCTCAAAAAAATATCCAATGAATTTATTTTACATACAGCAAGTTCTAGCAATAAGGTGAACTAGCTACAAAGGTACATTTTCTTTCTGGCAAAACAACTAAAATTGCTGGGGAAAAGTGATTTAAATATCACTTTAAATGTGTCAATAAACAGAGGAAATAAAACATACCCAGGTTACATCTAAACAGAGATGGAAACCCAGGTAGATAAGCAGAAAAAGGAAACCCCTATTACTACAAAAAGCATTTGCTGAATTAAAGGAAATTGCCTCAAAAGATTCAGGTAACAAGAGATAAAATTCAAGGTAGAACTAACAGGAGAAGTCTAGTATGAGACTGTTATGGCTTGTATCTAGATGTCCCGGCCAAAGCCACAGGTGATCATAGGTGGGGCTTTCAGCAGGTGGCTGATCTAGGGTGTGTGATGCTGCCATCAACAATGTGATAGTGCGATTGATTTGTGGTGCAATGTTAGGATTAAGGCTGCCACTTTAGGATGAAGGTAGCACCCTAAGGGTGGGTAACCTGGAAGAGATTTAAGGGATAAAATGAGGGTCATCATCTATCTCTTACGGCTTCTTTCCTCACTACTTGGTGCTGTGCGGCCTCCTGCCTGCCAAGAACTACCTCTTCTCTGCAGCACCCCTCTGCCAGTCACATAGATTAAGTGGCGGACAGCTCTTGAACAGCTTTCTCATTACTCACTTCACTTTATTCTGGATTTGTCGCCCCTGTTTTTTCCTTAGAAAAGCACTTCTCCCCTATTATTATGTTTTAGGATGAGACTTTTTTGCCATCTATATATCCATTCCTATTTCAGCTGAGGTTCCAGAGCCAGGTAATCAGAAAATTCATCCAAAGGCCTTTTAATTGTGTCAAAACATAGATGGAGTTGTTCAGGTAGAAGATGGATGCAGAAGTGGAGATAAATAGAGAGTTGATGTATTTGCTTTGAAATAAATAAAAGGAATCATTGCCTATTTTAATTTTCGTTTATTAGATATGAAATATCAAGTCAAAATTACTTGAAAAACATAATTTTGGTTTTCTTGCACGTATCCAAAGAGACAAGTGTTCAACCTTTCTCTCTACACATGAAGTATGAGATGGGAGATGGGCAAAGATCAAGAAAATCAAGAATTTATTAAGACTGGACATTGTCTCTACTGAACATTTTTCAAGGCTATGTGGAAATGTCACTGATAATATTTCAATTAAAACACAGATTTAAATTAAGCCAGTTGACTTGTTGGCAATAATCAGTTGTTCAGACAAAAGATAAAAAATGATTTATTTCTTGATGATGGCCATTCTTTCTGGGGTAAGATGGAATCTCGGCATTGTTTAATTTGCATTTCTGTAGTGGCCAGTGATGAAGAACATTTCCTTATGTATTTATTGGTTGTTTAAACCTCTTCTAGAAGTGTCTATTCATTTCATGTGCCCATTTTTTTGATTGAGTCTTTTATTTGGGGAGGTCCAATTTTCTTCAGTTTCTGAAAGTTCTAGGGATTAGTCCACTGACTGAGGAGTAGCTGGCAAAATTTTTTCCCATTTTCTTTACGTTATCTCTTCACTCTGTTCCTTCTTTTGATGTGCAGAAGTTTTTTTAATTCAATATGATCCCATTTGTTGACCTTTGGTATTCTGTCCTGTGCAATCCAGGTTCTGTTCAGGAAGTCCTTGACTATGCTTATGACTTCAAGAATTTTATGTATTTTATTTTCCAGCAGATTAAGTATTTCTGTTTTAACATTTAGATCACTGATTCATTTTTATTTTAGTTTAGTACATCATGAGAGATATGGATCTAGATTCAATCTTCTTAATGTGGATAGCCAATTTTTCCAGCATCATTTATTAAAGAAGCTCTTTCCTCTAGTGTATGTTTTTGGCCCATTTGCCAAAGATCAAATAACTGAATCAGTTTGAAGTTGTTTCTGCATTTTCTATTCTGTTCCATTAATACCATGCTGTTTTTATCACTATAGCTTTGTAATATAATTTGAAATGCAAGGCTGTGCTGTATCCCACTTTGTTCTTGTTACTCAAAATTGCTTTTGCTATTCTGTCTATCTTCTGGTTACATATTGTTATGGTTTGTGTCTAGATGTCCCCCCAAAGCCTCATGTGGTAAGAGATAGCTGGATCTAGAGTGTGTGATTACTAAATTGATCCATTGATCGGTTTGGCATCATTCTGCTAGGATCAAGGATGTGAGACTGAGATTGGGCGTGGGAGTGCGGGCCAACCTGGGGGCAGGTAGCCTAGATAAAAGATACAGGAAGAGGCTAATTAGCTGCTTGTTTGCATTGCTTATTTGCATACATTCCTTGCATTTTCCGGACTTTACTTTGCCGCCAGTCGGTCGGCTGCCAGGCCCGCCCTGCCTCTGCCATGTCGCCCTGCCTCAGACCCAGCGGACTATAGACTGAAACCTCTGCAGACTGTGAGCTAATAAACCTTTCTTCCCCTAACTTTGGGTGTCAAGTATTCTGTCCCAACAACGAGAGAAAAGTAACTAAAACACATATGAACTTTAGGATTATTTTCTCAAGTTCTGTGAAGAATGTTTTTAGTATTTTGATTGGGACTGTTTTAAATCTGTGTATCTGTTTTGGAATACAACCATTTTGACTATATTGGTTCTGCCTATCCAGGAGTAAGGGATATCTTTTCCATTTCTGATCTCTTCAATTTCATTTTTCAGAGTACTTTAGTATTCATTGTAGCAGTCTTTCACTTCCTTGGTTATCTTAATTGCTTAGAATTTTATTTTTCTTTGTGCTTTTATGAATTTTATCTTGCTTGGTGTTTTTTCCTAATTTCTTTTTCAGTGAATTCATTATTCGTGTGCAGGAATACTACTGATTTTTGTGTGTTGATTTTGTATCCTGCTACTTTGCTGAATTTTGTTATTAATTGTAGGAATCCTTTTGCTGGATTTTTTTGGGGGGTGGCTCTACAGAAGCTGACTAGGCTGCAGGGAAATAACTCTTCTACATTGTTGGTGGGAATGTAAACTGCTAAAACTATTATGAAAATTCCTCAAAAACTAAAACTAAAAGTTCAACTCAATACAGCCATTCCCCTTTTAGATATCTTCCTGAAAGAGTTAAAAACATCATATTACAGTGATATAAGCATACCCATGTTCATAGCAGCTCAATTCATAATAGCTAAACCTTGGAAGAAGCCTATATTCCCATAGACAGATGAATAGATAATAAAATGTGGTATTTATACAGAATGGAGTATTAATCTGCCATAAAGAAGGATAAACTTGAATTATTTGTGGGAAGATGGATGCAGCTTGAGACTATAATGATTGGTGAAATAAATCAGACACACTAGTTTAAATATTGCATTGATTCTCTTGCATAGAAACCCACAATATAAATAAAGCGCAAAATAAAAGATACATAATAGGAAGTAGGGAGATAAACTTCCTCAAATTGGAAAGGGATCAATAGATGAAGGGGGGGAGTTAAAAAATGAATTAAGATGTGTTTCATACATATGCCAGCTCCCCACAAGGAATATAACCATTATGTGCTGCAAACAAGTACTAATAAAATATAAAAAACAAAAACGAAAAGTAATTGAACTCAGTTTCTTTGTACAATCTGACACAGACTAATCCCACACAACCCTAAACTTACATTTCTCTAGGAACACTCTTACATCCATTCATGTGACTGTCTCAACAAGTGGAATAATCCATGCTATAAAGCAGATGAATTATTTCTGTGGTGATGGCAATTATTTTTAAAAGAAGATTGCAGCTCTCTCTCCTAAATTTTGAGGTCAATTCTTTTAACATAGTTAGTTTGCTTCCTTAAAGCACTATCCTGGATTTTTATTCCTTAATTCACATTGAGTAACTGATATCTATTGAAGTACCCTGAATACATTTCGAATGTGGCAATTGTAAAACAAGCTTCCAGTTAGGCCTACCATTAACATAAACAATGAGCCTAGGTTCCACTTGGATAATTCCCAGTATGTGACAGGCATTCTGATAAGTTCTTCAAGTAATTATATGAACATGCCAGAATCATATGGAGTACCCCCACAACCATCCTGGCTTCACTCAAGGTCAAATACATGGAACATAGGATTTACACAGTAAAGAGCAATACATAGAATACATTGATATAAAGGTTGTATTCTTCAAGTTCATCTACTGTGACCATTAATCCTAATAGATCAATTTAACTCAACTTAAAAATTCCTAGCTTATTAGTAAATCACAATTACAGGTGTCTCTGTGGGTGTTACCAAACATGATTTGTATGTAGGTCAGCAAACTGAGAGGAAAGACCCACCTCGATTGTGGGGTGGTAGCATTCAGTAGACTTGTACCCTGCATGGAATAAAAGGGAAAGAAGGAGAAAGTTGGCATGGGCTTTTGTTGTTGTTTTTCTGTTTTGTTTTGTTTTTGTATTTGTTTTTGTTTAAACTGTGTCCAGAGCCTGAGCCAGTGCAATTTTTGCTTCTGCTATCTCCTGTACACATCAATTTCTAGTTTCATGAGCCTGTCAATACAGACTCCTACCAGGGACTCTCTGGGGAACTTTCAGAGCTTTGGTCTCAGTCTGGTGCTATATGCTTGATACCTCTTGTTTCTCAGCTTCCAGCTTCTTGGATAGAGCAGCTACTGTATCCCCCGATTCTCTACTGCACACACAGCTTCTCGTCCTGTAAATTACCTACTAAATCCCCTTGCATAATTGCACATGCGTTTTTTTTAATCCATTCTGTTCTTCTAGAGAACACTAACCAGTATGTCAACTTACGCTATTAACAGGCTTCCCAATGGACTTCTGGTTAATAATGCTTAGAGACTCTGAAATCGACTGAAGCCTACTGGATACGGCAGTCAGATTCTGCAGACTCTCCATTGGGTTAGTCTTCTCCAAGTTACGAAAGCTCCCACGAGTGCAAACACTGTCTACTCCCATAAATACATCGACACAAACTAAAGTATATTTTGTTTAAAATATTTAATCCTCTTGCCTCCATTCGACATATTTGTATTTTATGTGAAAATGAATTTCAATTTTCATTTCAGAAAATCATAAACCATAGGATTGAATGTAGAAACGTATCAGAACAGATAGCATCACAACAAAATAATTCCTAAATATTATCCTGGGGCAGCCTAATCTTGATCTTCAGGGGACCAGAAAACTGTCCAGTGGCATGTTAAAACTTTAATTTACAAACTGGACTACCATCTGTGGAATGTTTTAACATAAATTACCTATATTTATCTTACTTGATATGTCTCAAATCTTTTAAATACATGTTTTATCTGTTTTTCACCCATTACTGAAAAACTGTCCTATTTTCTTACAACCAGTGGCATAGCTTGGGGTGGGAGGGTCCACCCCGGCAGCCCACTTTTTTGAGCAGCATTATTGGCCAAAAGGAAAATTAGACTGTAACAATTTACTTCATTCAGGTATGTTAGAGAAGGACATATTGAAAGACCACCCTGAGTGGCACGAACTGTTGCTATAGTACGGCCTACCACCTTTGCTACACGTGTTTAATACTGAGCTTCCCATAGTTAGAAATGTTTATGGGCGTGAAGTTACTGATTCATGCAATTTCCTCAGGAAACTTCATGACATTCCTCAAAGCTGAGCTAGTTTGAGGTTCACATTCCAATTAGAACCTAGTGCAAATGCCTTCTGCAGATGAAAGTATAGTAAAAAAATTATTGCCTGGGAACTTCAAAAACATTTTACAGCTCCCACTATTGCCTTCTTGCCAAAATGAACTATCTTCTCATTTGTTCTAAATTAGAGCTGTGTAGTTAGCAAAGATCAAAAAATTTAAAGCCAGTATAGAATAGCATTTAGTATTTTCTTTTGTAAATATTGCTCTTCCATGCTAAATGTTACTTAAGATACTATTGAATCTTTTCAGAATGTTTGCATCATTAAATTGTAATTGGCACATTAAAACATGTATGAAGTTCTGTCAAGTACTATTAATGATTAAATAATGAGAAAATATGTTATGACAACACATTCAATCTTTAATGTCCATGAAATCCACTTGGTAATTGTAAGTGGAGACAATACTAACTACAACTCTTTGTTCTCAAGTAGTCACTTACACATTCTAAAGAAGTGAGAGTCTTACAATAATACCAATCAATAAATGATGAAAGGAAATTACTATGCTAGCTGGAATTTGAATAGGCCTTTTACAGAAATCTCATTATTGTCATACCAGGGGTGGTGCCAGACAGACATTCCACTTCCCACTCTGTAACCAAATGCTTGTGCATGTAGCACTGTGATTATATTATTATCTCAGGCCTTAGATCATCTTTAGCATCAGAGAATTCTGAAAATCCCATTAAGAAACCATTTCAAGGAAACATAAATATTCTTTGAAATAATCTTCAACCCTTTCCTAATTTTTTTTTTATAGAAACATCTGCAGTAAACCTCTCCTCAGCATGGAAAATAAATCCTTTTGTATGTATGTACAGAGAAATATGTATTTTCAGTTGCTCTATTTTCAGTTTAATTGCTCTTCTAGTTAATACATGTAATATACATGCTTGCAAAATTGTATATGACCTATACTTAACGTGTATAATACTATATTGGTAACCAAATTGATCCTAACAAAACCTTCATGAATTGAAACTTTAAAAATAAAAAAGACTTATTGGAAACTTGAATTTTTACTTTTTCTTAAGATTTTCTGGTCTAATAAAAAACAAATGTATCATGAAATGTAATCCAATTTTCTTTCTCTTTTAACTAATCTTCACGAGCTTGAGAGAATTTGTCATCATATACATCCCCGTTTTTCTGAGTGAGTCATTATCAATTTTGCTTTACTTGAAGTCCCCCAGATAGAGACAGAATTTACATAATAAATCTCTCATCTTCTATTTTAGTGTGTGGTGGATCAGATGAAAGCTCAAGCCTACTATCCCAGTTGTAAAGATAAAGTAAGTGAGAAATAGTAAAGGCCTGTGCATCTTCTGATAAATCTACTTTAAGGATCATTTTATTTCTATGCTTATTGCTATTTTAATTGTGAAAACCCATGATCCCATCATTTGTTCCCATAATCTGTTTTTTTTATGTAATACTCACAGCTAAATTTTTTAAAATTTTTCTCTATCAAAAATTGGTATTTAATCATTCACTGGATCTCTTCCAGATATATTGGTATAATTGTAAGTGTAATCATACTACTCAAGGTAGAAGAAGTAGGTATCATTTGAGGTCAGCTGCTAATAATAACTTTTCCTCTCAGAATATATTCACTCAATCTCCCCACTGTTTTTCTGCCCGAGAAAAATAAAATGGTTGCCTCAAAGAGTTCTACTTTCTCTCCACAAATGACCAAAGGCAGATTACTGCCCTAACCCAAGCTGGTCATATCTTTCTTCCTGGGAATATAGAAGAGAGAAGGATTCTGATTCAGTTTAAACTGTTAGTTTGGACTTGGGTGATGCAAACCTGCAAAGTGGAGGTGGGGAGGAATTGCCTTATTCATGGGAAAGTAGAGAAATCCAGTCTAGAGAGAGAATGAAGAGATGTGCAGATAGCCAAAGAGAGCAAAAGGAGAGAGAGAGAGAGAGAGAGAGAGAGAGAGAGCAAGAGCGCAATGACAGAATGCAAGAGAGCAGGGTAAGGAGAACAAGGCAAGGGAGAGAGAATGGAAGAGAGAGCAAGAAAAAAATCAAACAGGAGATACTGACTAGTCTTCTTGTTAACAGCCACATAAGTACAAACATTTGGGTTCCTCTGCTACATGCTAACCAAGTCAAAGGAGGCCATTTATTCAAGTGAAAAGAAAAGAAGATGCATTGAAATCTAGTTCTGAGGACATAGAGGGGCCTTATTTGCCTCAAAGTACCATCTCACTGTGTACAAGGGTGTAAGGGTGGGTGTTTCACAGCAGGGAACAGAGGCGAGGGGAAGACACTGAGACAATACACATGTCCAAGTTTCCTTTATCACTCCCAGCCAACTTTTACTCTCTCCCTTCCAACAGGACCCCAACATCCTCCTAGCATTAGTCTCTGCAAATTCTGTCACTTCATCTGGGCGGGGGCAGGAGCGGGTGTCCATTATGAGCTTTGTGGGAGGATGTTTGCCAAAGCCACTTATCTCTAAAAGAAAAAAAAAATCTAACTTTTAAAGTTCAATCTTGTCATGCTGGTTACATTCTTCTTGATTCCTAGTTCTTAGTTATGTAATAAAACAGATGATTTTGAAATTTCGTAGAATCTTTTATTAATGTAGCATCAATGAATTTCATAACTTTGTAGCAATTTATATTTAATCATAAGACAAAGACAGGTCCTTATAGTTTTGCTTTGCTTTGGGGTACAAATGAGAGAGGTCAGGAGCCTAAATCCTACTGTTCCTCCTTGTAGACATGGGACACATACGCCAAGCCTGTTCTCACTGGTGTTTGCTGCATATGCTACATGACTTGGTTTCCTAGGTAACAGTGTGTGTAGACTGAGTTGTAAGTTTTCTTGTTCTTTGAGCTTATATTTGAGGGACTTCTAAAAAAACTATGAATTTCAGCATCAGAAATTTCCTTCTCATCTTTCACTACCTCTTGCCACTTACTTCCACACACAATCTGTAGACTTTGAAACAGGATTTACTGTCCTCCAGTTTTCTCATAGGCTCTCATATACTTATTTCTAGCTTTATGATATTGCCAGCTCATGTTACCTAATGAGTCATAGCAGTGGTTAAAATTTATATATAACATAAAATATAATAATTAACCATCCACAGGACATGCATCGAATACCAAACACTTTACAAAATGCCTTCTATGTATATATTACTTTATTTGTTCTAGATGACAGCACTAGACATTAGAATGATTATTTCTTTTTGGTGCATGAGGGAATGGAAGTTTCATGAAGGTTACTGGCTTAATCAGAGTTGGAAGCTAATAAATATGTGAGGCAAAGATTAGAATGTGTATCTGTGGGTAATAGGACATGGTGGTTTTGTTCGTATTTTTGTGTCAGGCATATGCAGCAGCAGGAAGAGAATCCAACACCTGTTTGTAGCCTCGGGAAACGCGTGGTCAAGATGTATATTGTCAGATAGGGAGAAATCCAACTCGCAGCATTTGCCATCACTTATTTATCTCTTAAGGGCAGAGAGAGCAGGGCATAGCTCCTGCCTCACCCATTACATAACGTTTGACTGGTGATAGCTCTTAATAACAAGTTGATAGATTAATCCCCAGAACCATGGATGCAGCTAGAAAGCCATTGTCAGGGCAAAAGCTCCACACTGTAGGCTCCTTTTGCCTCCACTATGTATTTAATTTATCTCTTCATAATATTGCTTTTTTCAAAATTTCTTATATGTGGCCGGTTTCCTTTTGATCTTTCACATGGACATACATCCAATAAAACCATAATTATATGACAGGAGAAGTTGATCGGGAACTTTTTATTGGCCATTTCAGTTCACAGAGATTTTTTTTCCCTACTCCTAACCCTTGTTCTACTTTTCCTGTGACCATGCAACTATTTCACCTCCTGAGAACATCAGAAATAGCCTGTTGTCATTATTTTAGATGAAGAAACTGGGGGTCAAAAAGATACAGTGGCTCTGCTAATGATTCATTCCACACACAACAGGAGACAGCACAGGCCGAAGTAGAAATGAGGTTTCTCAAGCGCGTGTCCAGTGATCTGTCTGCTGCGTCTCACACAGCCATTTCCATGTGTACCACTCTGGTCATCTCTACCTATGCATCATGGCTTTGGTTATAAACAGAATAAGCTGACTTTGGGTAATTTGAAGAGAATCAAATAGATTTAAAACATACCCAAAATTGCAAAGAATTGGAGGATATTTGAAGAATCGGGTTCAGCGATTTAACAGAACTGAAAGAGATTGAGTAGCCAGAACAGTGCCCTCAGTTCTGCACCTCTTTGTGGCCCCAGCTGACAGCTGTGGACCAGCTGTGGCCTCAGCATCATTGGTGACACTGCTAATCCAGATGGGATGTCACATCTCCTTGCACTGCACAGGCACCTGCTTCTAGAATGATCCCAGACCAGACTCTGTTTATTCACGTGAACCACCCCAGGGAGTGGCCCAAGGTAACCTTAGATCAGAGGTCCACATAGCTGCCAAGGACCCCGAAAAGAATAAATATGTCACTGTGACAGGGACCTAGAAGCTGAGCCTTCAGATACACAACGGCTAACTAAAAGCAGGAAAAAGCTTTGCATCATTTTCATTTTAGACCTATCTCCCTTGTTATTTTAAAACACTGGGTCAGATCCTTGCTCAGCTCAGCATATAGAGTGTTAACCACCTAAGGAGTATCAGTAAAATAAGGTTGTAACCCTAAATTTACCTATCCTATGTTTTCCCCATCAAGACTGAGGACACCAAGACAAGAGTAACTAAAATAATTTTCAGAATTTCCAGAGACATATAATTACTAATTTTAACGACATTCAGTTCCAGGCCCCCTAAAGAGGTGCCTCGGAGCCTCTAGCTATTGTCCAAATCCTGCAGCTATCTCAGATTCCAGATGCCTCTCAATCACCCCATGATGAGGTCACCCCCCACACCCCTCCCAAGCAAGAAGAATCATCTCATGCTTAGCCCCTTACACCATAAGAATTCCTCCAGGCCTACAAAACTGGGATTGAGATAAGTCAACCAGACTTCAGCCCACCACAACACTTTGTACAATTGCTTCGTGTTCCCTTGCTGTTGGGACAATCAAATCTTCCTCTTCGGGCTGTGTCCACTTCAGCTCCTCAAACTGAAGCCCTTTGCCTATTCTTTCTTACTTTCCTTTGTTACCAGTTAGCTTGATCTTTTTAAGTGCTGTGCTCCTTCATTTTCTCTCACTTTTCCATTAAATCTCTTCCCTGTAAATTCATGCTTTTGCCTCTGTTTTCATTTCCTTTATCATTAAAGCAAGGATGCATGCTAACTGGTGACACTCCTATTCAGTTTTCATTGTAGAAAGTAAAACATTGCTTTTCTTTCTTGAGATTGCCTCAAATAGACAGAGCTCAGAGATTGGGCATCTGCAAATGAGAAACATCAACTAACCCTTTTATTAGCAAATGAACCCTTGTATTAGCAAATGAAAATTGTACTGGACTAGGTAAACAGGCAAAGGAGGATACTTAAGACTGATGCAATAAAGAAAAGAAATCAAACTCAAATTCACTGAAATAAGAGGCAAGAGAGTTTTAAGAACTGGGGTGGCTTGTGGAAATGTGCTGATGACACTGATGCTTCAGATGGGGTCTTGCCTATCCTTTCATTGCACAACCACTGCTTCTAGAAAGTTCTCAGACCAGACCCTGTTTATTCACATGAACCACTCCAGGGACTGGTCCAACATAAGATTAGGTCAGAGGCCCAGGCAGCTGCCAAGGACCTAGAAAGGAACAAATACTGAAGGAAGTTAGCAGGGAGGTGGATCAATGTGATTAGGCCACCCATGGCCTACAAGTTAGTTATCAAAGTTAGGTTCTCATTTTGGGAGAGAGGGGCCCTGCGGAAGATCACATTTCAGAGAGATGATTCTCAGATCCCAGGAAGAGACATTTCTGGGCTATAAATATCCAGAAACTTCACATCTCTTAGGAGGCAAGAAAGAATTTAGGAGTAGAAGTTCTTTAAAACAAATACATTGATATCCTGAGAAAAGCGAAGCCTGAGACCTACATTCAGGAAGAAATCTGCCTGAAGTTTATCCAAAATAAGGGGGGTATTATGCCTATTTTGGTTAGGAGAATATTGATGTTCTTTTTTTTTTTAATGCAATACATATAGATACTAGTAAAGAAAATACAAATAAAGCACTCTTCTACAAAAACCAAAATTTCATATAAAAAATTAGAGAATAACAATAGGTAATATCCTGTGTACCACAACCCTAAAAGAATGGCCAAAATGTTACTCAGAGTGAAGTCATATTCTGGTACTTGAAGTAAGTAGAAAACTTCCTAAGAGTTCGGTTTATATTATTACCTTTTCTCTCTCTCTCTTTTTTTTTTTTTTTTAACATATGCTTTAGGGGCTGGGGATTTAGCTCAGTGATTAGAGTGCTTGCCTTGCAAGCACAAGGACCTGAGTTCGATCCCCGGCACCACAAAAAAAAAAAACAAAAAACATATGCTTTATTCTTTTTTGGGGGGAGTGCTGGGGATCAAACTCAGGGCCTTGTGCTTGCTAGGCAAGCGCCCTACCACTTGAGCTAAATCCCCAACCCCATTATTATCTTTTCTATCCCGAACACTATCATCTTACTCTTTATGGATAGCAATGGAAATAAGTAAATAATTGAATGATCAGGATGCAAAGTTATAAAGGATTCTTCTGGTTTCTTCCTTGCTTCCATCAAAATTTTTGGACAAAAATTTACTAAGATTTCTCAAATAACCTGAGGATACAAACTGAGAAGTTTCTAAGAGTATGAATAAATAATTAGGTAAAATCCACTTCAAATCAAAGGATAAATAGATTCCAGACTAAGTTTATTTTTGGTTGCCTAGAGATATTGATGAAAATTTAAATTGTTGTGAGCAAGTGTATTTAGAGGAAGGTTGTTGACTTCCTTTGTAAATATACCAAGAATGTCATTTCTATATTCTGTTTCAGACTAGGTTTCACCATGGATACATTGATACAATACCAAGAAAAGTATGTTTCCTCTAATATTGTAAAATAAGAAAATGATAAAATCATAAGAAATAGGACTACTGTACAGATTTGCAGGATATTAAGCAAGAGATAAGTTTTACCTTTAACAACACTGTTCTTTCTTCCTGTAAAAACTACTCTGAGATGGCCTCATTTAAATCACTACATCGCACCTCTATATAAACCAAAAAATAACACAACTACTAAAACTGAACTGCAGTGCCTCCAACGTACATATTTGGAAAACTAGACTCTCTGTTTCTAGAAACTCATGCTATTACAACACATATTGTTTGTTCAGCACCCCATTGTCTCTCAGAACAACAATAAAAAACAAATCCAGGAGGCTATTGTCATGAAGAATGCCAGGATGGAAGCAAATGAATTATGTCAATGTATTCCAGATCTGGAAGAAGAGAATACTTTTATAGTGATTTCTGTGATATTTGAACTTAGTCTGGAAAGGTAGAGATAGGGGTAAAATAAACATGATATGAAATGGGTATGTACATGTATGTGAAACTGTGGTTGATTTTTTGACCAAGTCAAGTTCTTAAATAACAATGTTCACCTCTCCATCCATTGTTATTTGTGAATACACAACCTCTATCATAAAATTGGCCTTTTATGAAATTCTTCACATAGGATCATATCCCTTAGTGTTTGTGGAAGGCAAAGCATCTCTACATACACAGATATGACTGTCAGCACTCTGCAGAACCCTTTTTGACTATAATAGGAAGTTGTAGAAAATAACCTTGAAATAATGAGTGAATACTCTTAGAATTTTTTTTTTTTTGCTAACTTGGCAGACAATGTTTAAGATTTAAAATTTCTTGTTCTTTAGAATTTATCCAAATGTGGAATTTATCCAAATGTGGAATTTATCCAAATGTGAAGTAAATATCATTGGAATATAATGATGACAATGAATTCTTCTCATTGGTAGCACATTTTAATATTCACTATACATCCTTTTTTACATACTTCATATATTTGAACCCCACTGAAATACTATAAATCCTTCAGGGTAGTTTTTACTCTCCATTTTATAAGATGAAAATACTAATGTCTTTGGCAAGTACATGTAAGAACTCAGCTTGGAATTCAGAGTCCACTGAGTTAGTACATAAAAGAAATTTAGCATATGTTCGGTATAGGGTAAACAATCTATAAAAAGCCATTTATCATTAGTGTTGTATCATTAGCATTTTCATAAATATTTTATAATATTCTTTACCTGAATCAAATTGTGCACCATAAGTAAAATTTCAGACATTTTCGTAGGAAAGAATTTCCCCTAATCTTTTGTTATAGGATATTTTATATTATATTATGTTAAAGAGGATTGCTGATTCCTCCCGAGACAGCAGGAAAATGTACTGAGAATATTAATTGTCGGTACTCTCTGAAAGTACTAATTTAACATCCATGACTTGTCTAATAAGAAAGTCCCTGATTACTTCTTCCTGTCCCAAACCTTGCAACCACTTTCCCACCAGGAGTTAACTCTTGTCACATGTACAGTGAACATCTAGAAGCCAGGGGTTATATTGTAATTTAAGATGGAATCTGCTGCTCTGGTCTGCCTTTCTTGACAACCGGTCCCAAGGGAAATCTCAATTAAAACCTGGATGACAGGACACTAAGCAAAAGAAGAATCATTAGCTACAGTGGAACTCAGAGAAAAGAAAGATTATTTGAACTCAACGATCAGGAAGTAATTTCTAGCCTACAAAAGCAAATATTGTCCTGTGATGGACAGCTAATTTGATAGACTCTGAATGGTGAAAATTACAAATTAAACCTCTACCAAGTCAAAAAGCAATTACATTGTAACTGGATTAGGTCTGCATGATTCCTTAAGAGCTGCATTCATTTGTGACTCCCCAAAACCCCATTAGGGTGATTGTGGTTGTCCTTTTTCATGACCTGGTTCTTTGAAGAGGTACTTAATTGTTATGCTTTATATTTAGATGTTCCCCCAAAGCCCTGTGCCCTCACACATGGGGCTTTTAGGAGGTGATTGGATCATAGGGGCATGCTATTTCGTCAATGGTTTCGTCCACTGTTAAGTTTATAGCTAACGGAAGCTATTGGAAGGTGAAGCCTGGTCAGAGAAGGTGGGTCACTAGGGGTGTGACCTGGAAGGGTGTATCTTCCTCCACCTCCTTTGATCTCTTTCTGCTTCCTGACCGGCATGCCGTGAGCAAGCTTCTGTCATACTCTACCACCATGTCACCCTCTCTTGGAGCCAGCCAACTATGGACTGAAACATCTACAAACTATGAGCCAAAATAAACTAATAAATCTTTCCTCCCTAGAGTTGTGTCAGGTATTGTGTCTCAGCAATAAGCAGAAATGAAGACAGTAATTAACACTAAACATACTGTGTTAGCTGAGTTCTTTGAAGTAGGACTAAAATATTTTTTGCATTGTGTATATTAATTTTATTTATAGCATTTTAGAATTGCTTCTAAATTTAACTATTTTATTTCATTTTCTTCCAAGGATTATCACTGCAGGGTTAAGGGAGAGATTGAAGGATGGCCTGAAGGACAGTAAGAAATGGTGCTTGTATCCCGGAGGTATTAATAAACAAATCAGTTCAGAACTATGTGTACTGTTATGAAGGTAGTTAGTGGACTATCATTTTTATTGCCAGAGTTCATGAAGGGGCCTAAAAGATTTCTATAATTCAGTCAAAATGTCAGCCAAAGAGCTAGAAGTAGAAACTCAATTATTCTGTAGTACAGCTTCAGTTAATATTAAAATGGAAAGGATGAACTAAAGACCAGGAATTCTTCAGTTTAAACAGAGTATACCTGTAGTATATGTCATTAGCCATGTTGCAACTTCTGTGTGGCAACTTTGTGTATATATCATCAATTTGAGTAATGCTGAATTGAGACACAATTTTCTGGGAACGTGTGTCAATAGAAGGGTGTTTGAATACTTCTCTGCAATTTTTATGATTTGCATCGGTTGTTCAATTTATTTCTTGTGTTTGCATGATAAACGCCATGTTCACAATTGATCATAAATCATACATATATAGTAGTCACCCTTAGATAACCTCAATATCAATTTATTTTTAAAAATTTACATACAAATTGTTCCACAAATATGGCTGTTGCTAGACAGGTCATGCATGGAATGTTAATATTGCTTTTGGTTTCCAAGTAAAGTGATTTATCATCCTGGAGACTGTTGGTGAAACTTACATGTTCACATGATTAGTTTAACACTTCTTTCAAAGGAAGGAATGCATTAAACAATTAATTTCCACCTTCACCACCCAAAAGCCATTTGGAAAAGTAGACTACCAATGCATTTAAAGATATCAATGAATAATTAAAATTTTACCTGGCTATTCCATTGTGACACTTTTATTTCCCTTTTATTGTTTTTGTATTCATATATCAATGAATATAAAATATATATAATGAAATATATAATAAAATATATAATACATGAATATAAATATATAATGAATATAAGATATATGAATATGAATAGAATATATATGACTATGTAATGTATATGAATATAAAAATGTATAAAGAATATTCTAAACCAATAAAACTGCTATGGGTTATTACAGAAAATGAATTATTTTCAAATTTAACATGTAAATAGCATTATCAGTGTTCCATGACATGAAACACATAATTGCTAAAAAACGTGAGGTCACTTGTGATTTATTGAATGATTTTATTAGTGAGTAGTATAAAAATTAAACCCAAACACTCAGGTCCCTTCATCCCTGGATTTGAATCCTTGTTTCTGGCATTAGTGTTTCTCTTATCTGAGGTATGCTAATTTTAACTCGGCCCCAGTTAGCTACACTGTTAAGTGGGGATAGTTATAGTGCCTACTCATGTATGTTTGACGATTAAATGTGTTAGTATTTGTGAAGTACTTAAATAGGCCTGGCCAATAGTAACTACCATGTTTTTTGTTATGTGAATAAATTCACTAGACTTCAATTTAAAGATCCATTATCTACAAATCTAAAGCTATACATTGAAGATAAGCTACATTTTTTATTATATAACAAGCTAACAAATTAAAACCAACTTGCTTTTATTGGCAATGTGCCCATTGGGCTTCACCCATTTGTTCTTAGGCATATGAGGAGACCTCAAGCTTATGGCTATGTAGGTGTAAAAGACAACTTCCAAACTCCCTTTGCTCCCTTTCTACTAAGTTAAAACCAGAATTTCGGTTGTACAAAAGGTTTGGAATTCATCTATTTTAACCCACATACTTATACCATATTTAAAACCACTCTAAAATCTATGGAATAGCCAGAATGTAAGTAAGACCTCGAGGATTGGTAAAACCACTGTCTGTACATGTAGACTATGTACCTCTTTATTTATTTGTATCATCACTTTTCTCCACGATGTATGGCGCAACTGCTACTTAATCATATCCACTATAGTTACTTAGTGATTTTTGTATATATGCTTGGATATATATGACAAAATTTAATAAATAGTTGCTTATGTTAAATTAAAGAAATATAGTTTATTGCTTTCAAGCCAGCACAAGTGTGAAAAATAGAGAACAAATGAGAATATTTCATTAAGTTAGTTCAAAACAAAAATGAAAAAAAAAGAAAAAATGGAGAAATAGACACACAAAGGACAGATTTCTAAACAAAATACACAAAATGATATTGAAAAATAATCTATATACATATCAATACTTACAAAATGTGATTGATTTAACTTCACCTAGGCAATGTCAGATTTTATTTTTAAAAGAAGAAGAAAAGTAGAACGGTGTTTTCCAAAGATGGTGAGGTGAGGGAGGAAGGAGAGATGAATGTCAAAGGGTACAACTTGAGGTTGTGAAGAATAACTAATTCTGGAGACCTAACAGAGACTGCGAGGAATATAGTAAATAATATTTGAATAGTAAACTAAAAACTTGGTATAAGAGCAAATACAAAATGGGAAGAATTATGCCAGCTACTCATCATTCCCATTTTGTATTTTGTCTGCTCACTCTGTTGGTTATTTCCTTTGCTGCGCAGAAGCTTTTTAATGTAATATAATATCATTTTGTTGAGTCTTCCTTTTATTTCTTGTGAGAAGAGGATTCTGTTCAGAAAGTCCTTGCTTGTGCCTATATCTTCAAGAGTTTTACCTGTTTTATCTTCCAGCATATTAAATGTTTCTGCTTTAAAATTTAAATCTTTGATACATTTAGATTTCATTTTAGTACACAGTGAGAGATATGAGTCTAGCTTTAATTTTTCCACCTGTGTATAGACAGCTTTCCCAGCACCATTTCTTAAAGAGGTTATCTTTCCTCCACCATCTATTTGGTCTCTTTGTCAAAGATGAGATGACTGAATGTGTCTTGGTTTTTTCTGCATTCTCTGTTGTGTTCCCTTGATCTACGTGTTTGTTTGTTTGTGCCAATACCATGATACCATGCTGTTTTGCTCACTCTAGCTTTGTAGTATAACTTGAAATTTGGAATTGTGATACTTTCTGCTTTGCTCTTGTTTCCCATGATTGCATTTCCTAGTCTGGGTCTCTTCTTGTTCCATATAAATTTTAAGATTTTTTTTCTAGTTTTGTGAAAAACATTTTTGGTATGTTGATTGTGATTTCTGTGATTTATTTTTAACACATTGTTTACTCAGGAGTGTGTTGTTTATTTTACATATTTGTTAATTTCCCAACAAATGGAATTTTTTACAATTTAATTCCATTTCATTAAATTTTTATTGTCATTATATCACTTCTTTAACTTTTTAGAATAATTTTGTAATATTTTATTTGAACATTTACCATGTCGATTTTTATTCCTGCTTTTGTTGATCTAAGTAATTGATGCTATGAATTTCTCTATCCTTCAAATGTCTCAGATTCTTGATTTACTGATTTTATTATTGTTTTTAAAATTATTTTTGAATATTATTTCCATTTCCTCTTTGACCCAGTGACTTGTTTCAGCATAGAATATCTTATTTTTTACTTTATTATTGACATCCAGTTTTTCCTGATAGTGATAAGTGTTGCTGTTTGTATTCATCCTGATTTATGAAACTTACTGAGTTTGCTTTTGCAGGCTGATGTATGGCTAACTTCAATGAATGTCTTGTATATGTTTGAAAACGTGTATTCACTATTACCTGGTATCAGTTTCAACAGATAATCATGATATCTACATATTTGCTTACATTTTTAGTTTTTCTATATCATCATATATTTATGCCCATGAATCTGTGTGAATCGAGAATAATGTATTAAAGACTCATAAGATTACATATTCCCATTTATTTATTTTTGCATCTCCTGAGCTACTACTTTCAGAGGAAGTCTTTATGAAACTTTATGCATGGGTATCTCATTCCATCATTATCTGTTTCTGCATTGTGATTTGTTCTGTGCATGCTTTATATATTCATCTTATTATTTTATTTTTATCCATTTTCAGTAATAATTTTGGCTTTTAACAATAAATGGAGACGAAAGAAATGCATCACTTCTTTGTATTCCCCATAGAACCTGTTTTAGGACATTTTTCAGGAAAAGCTAAACTAAATACATATGTATTATTCAATTTGTGGTTTGATTATATTCAGACTATTTTAAACGGAAGTGCATATGGTTTTTGTCTGATAATGTCGACCCTTAAAATAACTTCCAAACATAATTGTTGTATTTGATATTATGTATTTACACAGCTGAATATTTGCTGGTGTAGCAAACTAGTTCAACCAGCCAAATAAATTCAAACTGAGTTTATTACACCAAAATGCATTACAAATATATGTATTCAGGACTCGAAAGCCACAGAAACACTGCCAAACTCATTCAGTGTAGATACTAAAATGAACTTCTGATCTTACTCTTTGAAATATGGACATTCCGTTATAATTACCATCAAAACCATGGCAGTAGTCAGATTGACACTTCAAAGGAAACACCTCTAGCTTCTAAAACACTAGGCAACAAGCACATTAAACATAATTTTAAATGGAAATCTTGATAAAATAGATTCTTCATCTCTTATTTTTTAAAGTTAATTTTTAAAACAATCATTTTGTAAGAAAGGCATATGACTTTTCAAACAAAATTACAAAGTTTGTAATTACAAACAAAATTACAGAAACACTCTCAACAGATGTTCTACTGAACATAATATCAGGGGAAAAATTAAAATGTACAAGGCTGTATATTGATTTAGTATGTTTTCATACAGCTACATTATTTATGTTAAAGTATCAATACCTACATGACATGGTTCACTAGAGTGACAATTTGTTTACTAATGCCGCTGGTGACTTTCTGGGAACCTTCCTTAATTATTTCAGTTCATTCATACTGTCATCCATATTAGCAATCAGAATGTTAGAGTGAGTTCAGTAAGCCTACCACTTTCATCCTGGAGTGTCTGTGATAGAGTACTGTCAAGAATTTCTCGAGATTCCACTCACAGTTACTTGTAAATAATTGCATCTTTTTTCCACAAACTATCTATGTCAGGCATGATTTTCTTCATTTCAAGAATGATTTTTAATAATTTTATGTTGAATTGTTCTCCTTATTATTTACCACATTTTTAAAAACACCCTTTGATAAAGATTATATTTAATACAATGGAGTTTTCAAAAATATTTAGAATGTAGCACCTGAACATAAATACACATAAATGCTATAAAGGGGAATGACTCATCTGCCTGTGTTTCCAATAGCAGCATTTTAAATGATTTGGAATATAGAATTCCGAGATTATAATAGGAGAAGTAGATGATCACAGGGTAAGATGCAAGGAATAGAGAATTAATGGGAGTGAAGAATACTGAAGAGTAAAGATCACTATAAAAGAAAAAACCATTTTCAGAAGAAATGAGGAACTAGAGTAAATAAAATCTTAAGAATCAAATAAACATAAAGACCCAATCCAAAAGTGGGCAGCTGAAACGAAGAGACTCTTCTCAGATGAAGAAGTAGAAACAGCAAATAAACATACAAAAAAATGTTCGACATCACTGGTCATTCGAGAGATGCAAATCAAAACAACCCTGAGATTCCACCTCACTCCACAAAGAATGGCTATTATCAACAAATCAGCCAATAACAAATGCTGGAGGGGCTGTGGAGAAAAAGGAACCCTTCTCCACTGTTGGTGGGAATGTAGAATGGTACAACCGCTATGGAAATCAGTGTGGAGATTCCTCAGGGAACTAGGACTAGAGATTCCATTTGACCCAGCTATTCTCCTTCTTGGTATCTTCCCAAAAGAATTAAAATCATTATACCACAGGGATATATGCACACCCATGTTTATAGCGGCACAGTTTGTAATAGCTAAATCTTGCAAACAACCCGAACGCCCACCAACCAAGGAATGGATAAAGAAAATGTGGGGTTTTTTTAATACAGAGGAGTACTACTCTGCCATAAAGAATGATAAGCTTAAAATATTCCAAGATAAATAGATGCATTTTGAGACCATACTCTTAAGTGAAATAAATTGGATGCACATGTTTAATGCCACATTGTTTTTCTGGTGTGAGAAACCGAAAGTGTAAATAAAGACTAAAATATATTATACTGGGAAAGGGAAGAAAGTGTTCAAATGGAAAGGGAAACAAGCGAGGGGGAAAGGAACAGAGGGACAAGAGAAGTAAGGAAAAGAATGAAAAAATGGAAATAAAGCTTTTGTAAATCAGGAGGGAGGAGGGGTGAAGGGAGGGGAGAGGAAGGGGGGGAAAAGCAGCAGCAAGATATATCATGTACAGATACAAATCCCCCCTGATGAATGTTATCACTATGTACATCTAAAATGTACCATTACAATAATTTTTTTTTTTAAAAAAGAATTAAATAAACAGAAGTCATAGTGTGTGCTAAATACTGGCTAGAAAAGAAAAGGATAAAACTCTTCATTTTTTCATTCAACACACATTATTCTGATTTTTTTGAAACTCCTGGATTTTAGAACTATGCTGGGTATAGTTGCTGCTGACACTATGATGAGCACACACAGGCATCGCCCTTGTACTTAAAGAACTTATGTTCTAATTGATTAAGGAAATAACCGTAGTGACAAAAATAAATGAAAAATTACAACAGTATTAATATAGGAGGAAGTGTGTGGTGCCTAGTGTGCATGTGATTACATGGTCTGGATTAACCTGGAATGCAGTGGGAATCGAGGAAAGTATTGCTTAGAACAGAGATCGGATTTTTAACTTGGGCAAGCTGCAGTGGAGAGAATTGGGGTGGGGCAGTAGAATGTACCAAGTCCCTGTGAGTGCAGGGGCGAGACACAGGACACTCGAGAAACAGATCGTGTCCAGAATGGCCAGCGGACAGAGCCTGACCTGCAAGTTATGCAGAGGTGACCAATGACTCAGGGATTTAAATGTCAAGTTCAGAAACTGGCCTTTATCCAGTGGTGTGTTGGAGCCAGCTTGCGCCAGCTTTCCATGGCCAATCGGGCACGTATTATCCAAGTTTACAACAATAATGTCACATTTCTCCTTTGAGACTGGCCACCATAGAAATAGCCACACTGTGAAAATTTGGCAAATGCTACAAACTAAAGGTTTTTTTTTAAGTTCTTCCTCTTCGTCCCTTTTGCCTAGCTTACTGTTAAAGAGCACAGGATGAGGGGTTGGGGATTTAGCTTAGTGGTAGAGTGCTTGCCTAGCAAGTGCAAGGCCCTGAGTTTGATCCCCAGCACGCACGCACACACACACACACACACTCTCTCACATACTAACCCAGAATGACACAGACTCCGTTTTTACAAGAAAAACTGGAAATATTTTAAAGTGGAAGTTGAGCTTGGAATAGAAGACATGACAACATTTATATTTTGAAAAATGTACTCTGGGTACAGAGTTTAAAATGGATTAAAATGAATTAGTGGAGTCAGAAAAAACCCAAAACTATTCACATGTTAGCATAGAGATGAAGGTAGTCGGACAGGGTGCTGGGTTTAAAAAGTGAAGAGATTTTCAATATTGTCTTTCTTTCCGAGTGAATCGAAAACAGTTCCAAATGGTAATGGGTACAGTGCTCATTACTGCAGTGTGAAGAGGTGAAGTAGGATAACAGGAGGTGAGTAAGCTAAGCAGGCACAGGATGTTAGGTGAGCCCTCAATGCAAAGGCTGAAGTCAAGCACTTGAATAGAAATAAAGCAAGTTAAATGGATTTTGAAGATTCTAATAGAAATAGAAAATAATTCTAGAGAATGGCAAAGGGAATATATAGACAGAGTTGTATAAATAAATACATAAACTTCAAAATAAGAGAAGTGTTTAATTTATGCTAGAAAAGTATTGGAAGGAAACAACTAGAAAACTGGTTTTCTGCTTTTCCACAAATGAAGAATGCCCCAGGGGCTGTCGGGAAGGAAGAGGTGCCACTAAGAAGAAAATGAAAAGGAAAGAAACGCTTCCATTCAGACAAGTGTGTGATGGAAGAACAGCACTCAGATGTCTGCATGGTGGCTTAGTCCTAGCCAAGTCTCCACTCCACTTTGAGGCAATGCTTTTCAGAAGCTGTCCAGTGCTTGGCACAGTCAGGTCTGGGAGAAGGCACAACTGTTCCTGAAAATTGGCTGGAAGGATGTGCAGGTGGAGAGAAGGGAGAAATGAGCAGCTGAGGAACACTAATGAAGTGTTGTTTGTCGTGAGGTAGTACCAAAGTTTAAGAAATGCTGCCTTACATCTCCCCGGCTGGTGACTCCAATAATGAAAAATGATTACTTTCATTTCCTTTACCATCCCAGTCATTTATTGCTAGAAGTTCCTTCTGTAAACATGTTTAGGCTCCAGGACTCTACCGACAGGGATTTTTATGGAAGCTCACCCATGCGTTTCAGCGTTTGGCAACATAAAGGGGCGACGGGCACCCTCAGTTAGTAGAGCCTGCAAGGTCCTCAGCTGGCATTTACTCCGCTAGAATCACACATTGCATCTGACATTTCTGGAAACTCAGCACATCCTTCAGCCTCTTTGGTGCTTAAACACATCATTTCTTCAAACTTCTTATAGAGTACTAATTTTTACTCCAAAAATGTTTCAGCCATTTTAAAATCAAATCACAGTGTAGGAAAAGTTTTACCTTTAAAAAGACTACACTTGAAATATAACTACCAAAGTCACAGTCTTCAGTTAATATATTTTATAATGTTATATTTGCTTCACAATATTGGCAAGAAATGCAATTGGCTAAGCAGATACTGTAGTATTTCTTCCTTTGTAAACTGTGTGTGTGTGTGTGTGTGTGTGTGTGTGTGTGTGTGTGTGTGCGCGCGCACACATAGAAAGAAAGAGAGAGAGAGAGAGGCAGAGAGATAGAGGCAGAGACAGAAGGGGGAGGAGAGTCCAATAATGTGGTGAAATAAGTCAAGCACTTGTCTTGCAAAATAACTTGGGTAAAATCAAGTTTTTAAACCAGGTTTTCGCCATAATTGTCTTAATAAGAGACAAAACAATTGCAAAATACAATTTGAGTATAGTCTATTTCAAAACATTAAAAAGGAACTATTAACATAAGATTTATGGAAGAATCTTCCTCAGTAAATTGTAACAGTTTGTGAAAAATTGATATTGGTTGTCTTTCAGCAGAACTTTTTGGGTTTTTTAATATTTTGAATTCTCCTTTCTTTAATAATTGTATTGCTCAATTGTTATTAAGGGGATATTGTGGAAGTTAGTAATTAATCTATTTTTTACTTCCAAGATGAAGTATAGGTTAAACTAGACTTTTTGTTCCTTCATAGATTTGTCATACAAAATACAAAATATCCTATTATAATATATACTTTGTAAGATTTTTATTTTATGGGAAAATAGTTGTTAGGTGCAAACAAATGTAATCTATTTAGAAGAGGGGGCCCTCTTTAATATTGGTTATTATGTATAACACATTATGTTTAATACACAGCCATAGCTAACTTGATTTGTCAACCTGACTGGGCCAGGGATATCCAGAGAGCATGTAGAACACGATTCATAAGAGTGTTCATGAGGAGATTGCAGAAGAGATTGACATTTGACTTTCTAGACTGAGAAAAGAAGATCTCCCTTACAAATGTGTGTGGGTATCACCCAAACCTTCGAGAGCCTGTTAGAAAAGCAGAAGGAATGCTAAAGTCTAACGTAGTCTCCCTGCTCAATCTGAGCCCCTCATCTCTTATCCATGGACACTGGAGCCCCCGGGTCTTGGGCCTTCGAACAGACATATTCGGCACTCCTGGTTGTCAGGCCTTCACGGGTAAACTGAATTATACACCAGAGGTGTTCCTGGCTCTCAGCTTGTTGATAGTAAATCATGGGACTTCTTAGCTTTTCTAGTCATATGAACCAATTCCTAGAATAAGTCTTCAGTACACACACACACACACACACACACACACACACACACACACAGAGAGAGACCATATTTCTCCTGTTTCTCTGAAGAATACTAATTAACACAATCATTTTGAAGATATCTCCACATCTTTTTTCTAAACAAATTTCTATCTTAATACACATAGGTTTTATCTACAGGTGATGGAAATGTTCAGGAACAATGTTCCTATGGTGTTGAAATTTTATTAATACAATAAAATCAATAGTTCTTCCTTTTTGGGAAGATGATTATATGGTTAATTATTTTAGTCTACTGTTTTAAAACTAGTTTTTATTTTTCTATAAGAAGTATTTCCTCCATCAATATGCTACATACAAGACACACATTTAACCCAAACGGAAATTCATAGACTGAAAATCAAAGGATGGAAAACAGTATTTCATGCAACAGGAACCCAGAAAAAAGCAAGGGTAGCTAGCCTAATCTCGGACAGAGTGAACTTCAAACCAAGACTGATCAAGACAGACAAAGAAGGTCATTATATACTTCTTAAGGGAAAATTCCAAGAGGAAGAAATAACAATCATTAATATCTATGCACCATATATCAGTGCACCTAACTACATAAAACAAATATTAAGGAACGTGAAAGATCAAATAAACACTAACACAATTATAATGGGAGTCTTCAGTACACCACTGTCACAAATAGACAGATCAGCTAGACAAAAAATTAACAAAGAAATATCAGAACTGAATCAAATCTGTGAAAAGATGGTTTTAGCACATGTCTACAGAGTGTTCCACCCCACAACAGCAGAATACACAG
>PVJO010007930.1:66831-78626 GCA_004026905.1 Hystrix cristata | reverse complement strand
TTTTTTTGTGGTGCCGGGGATCAAACTCAGGCCCTTGTGCTTACAAGGCAAGCACTCTAATCACTGAGCTAAATCCCCAGCTCCTCTGACTCTTTTAAAAAAAGTTTTTTTTTTAAATTTTGAGCCAGGGTCTTGCCATGTAGTTCAGGTTGGCCCTGAACTCACTATGTAGTCCAAGCTGGCCTCGAATTCACAGTAACCCTCCCGCCTCTGCCTCCTGAATGCTGGGATTACAGGCATGTGCTACCATGCCTGGCTTTACCAAATGACTCTCAAAACCAACTATTCCCATGATAGGGACTCTTTGTGGCAGCTTAACTTTAGGCAAGAAGTTACATGGACGTAATCACAAAGACTGCTTTGTCCCTCACACCAGTGAAGAAACCCCAAAGTGTTCTACAGTTAGAGATGATGAGAGAGGAGCCATTACAGGTCACATCTGAGGATCTGCAGTCTTACAGGGTGGGACAGGAGGGGAACCTAGGCCCTTGAGCCTGAATCCCTCTTACAATACAGGAAAAGAGGAATCAAAATGTAAGAAAGTTAAAATATAAAAAGGTATTCAACTTGGAAAATAAAATAGTGTACTGAATAGAGGAGTCTGTCTGTTCAAGATGAAAAGACAGTATGGTGGTCTTACTACCAAATACAGACTAAAGAGTTCTAAGAACCAAGAGAATCTTGGTTGCATCAGTTCCACAAACACCCAAAACAATAAAGGACATTTGGAGACACTGGGAAAATCTGAATATAGACTAATGCAAATTTTCTTGTGAATAATAGGGTGGTTATGTGTGAAAATATCCTCATTCTTAGATGTGCACGAAAATACCTAGAAAAGAAGGGTCAGGATTCTGCAACTTACTTTTGAATAGTTCAGCAAAAATTATACCATACATAAAAAACCAAATATAGTAATATATTAACAATTGGTGCGAAGTGTGGTGGTGCATGCTTGTAAATCCAGCACTTGGGAGGCTGAGGCAGGAGGACTGCCAGCCTGGGCTACATAGTGAGTTCAAGGCCAGCCTGAACTACATAGGGAGACTGTGTCTCAACAATCAAAAAAACAAAAAAACCCAAAAAGTGGTAACAATACAGGAAGAGTAAGTGAGTATTTATTCTGTTTTTTTTTTTAACTTTCTATAGATTCTCAGGGAAAATAACCACACCATCCTTGTTTAGTAAATATATTATCTGAAAGAATTTAATAGAAGGAATCACTAGGTTGTAGGGCACGTATTATCATCATGCAAGAAATTGCCAAACTGTTCTTAATTGGTTATACAATTGTCCCCACCAATATGTGCGGGGGTTGTTTTTTTTTTCAGTACTGGGGATTAAACCCAGCCAGGGCCTTTACACTGAGCTGTATCAGCGCCTTTTTTATGAATTTTTTTTTTTTTTTTTTTTTTTGGTACTGGGGATCGAACTCAGGGCCTTGTGCTTGCTAAGGCAAGCGCTCTAACCACTGAGCTAAATCCCTAGCCCCACACAGCCCTTTTTAAATTTTTTGAGACAGGATCTTGCTAAATTGCCCAGGCTGGGCTCAAACTTGCAATCCTCCTGCCTCAGCCACATAGACTGATGTTATACTTTATTTCTTAGAAACAAAAATCTTAGGCTGCAGTTGGTAGCTCAGTGGTAGAGCACTTGCCTAACAAATCTGAGGCTCTGGGGTTCAATCCCAGCCTATGGCAGGGACTGGAGATGGGAAACAAATATGGCAAAATGATAAAATGTGACAACTAGTTAGGAGATATTTGTTACATTAGCTCTACACTCCTCTGGGCACTTCAGTACTTCTCAAAAACAAAACCCTATTTACATATTTAGAAGATACTATCAAGTCGGCCACCACAGAGATGACATGCCCTTGGGACTATCGGAAAAAGGGCTGATTCTGTATCACTCAGAGCCATCAAAGGGCCATACTCTCAGCTGTTATCTAACGCAGCCCAAGTGAAAGGATGATGGTAATCCAATCCTCTCCCACTTTCTTTTGTGAACACATCACCAGAGAAAGCAAACCCAACCCTCGGGACAGTAAGAGTGGCCATGCTTCATGAGCCTCGCTTACTGGAAGAGGCATGGACCCGGCAGGCACCCATACCTGAGTCCGCTGGGTGCTGCTGTAGTAAACAGTTCCCACTCTGCTCCTTGTTCCCACCAACCCCAACCTGCTGCTGATTCCCATCAACCTGCCAGCCTCGTGTTGCTGAAAGAGATGTTGTGGGAGGAAGAGTTCACCAGCCAGCATAAATGGGCATTCTGGTAGAGGCCCCCTCCGTGTGGCTGGCTAGCGAGATGCTTCATGCCTAAACAACCTGAAGCTTCATAAGAACAAAAGACCTAGGCCTGCCTCAGGGTCTAGACAATTCCACATTGTCTTCCTAAAGGATAACACAGTCCAAGCCAGAAATGTCAAGAGAAATCTCTGAGAAACTGAATTCCCTCCAGAGGCTGGGGAAAAACCTCTCCCCACCCACCACACAGGTCCACCCACCACACATACACATACCCGGGAGTACTGCAACTTGTCCACGATGTCATCACTAGTGAGGGGAATTAACCCTGTAAGACACAGAAAAGTACTATACTGAAATCCCAACAGCCAAGCCAACCCCGGGGAAGGAGGCCTTCTCTGACACTAGGCCCAGTACCCTCCCTTCAGCCTCTCAACACCAGAACACCAGCACTCACCAAGCCTGTGCGCAATGAACTCATCATGAAGGACTGAGGAATTGGCATCGATCTGAACCCAGTCGATGGCTAGCAAATGAAGGAAGCACATATGTGGTTTAGCTATCAAATTCACATAAAGACTTAAAGCAGTGCTTTCAAGATCCTTACGGAGTGGCAGATGCATGGGTCAGGCTGCTGGAGGCTCTGATTTCACCATGCTAGAATGGACCCCAGGAACCTGCATTTTAACACACACGCACATGCACATGGCACCCCCCCTCCCTGCCCAGGTGAACTTAAGCAGAGGGTTCATGTACCACACAGAGAAACACTGAGAGAATATCACAGTAGTGAGGACTTATATCTTCGAGCTGAATACTTCTGTGAGAAGCATTTAAATGTGCTACTTGTGTCGATGTTAAATCTAATAAAAAACTACTTGGGCACTTAGTAACATAGACTCATAAGTATGTATGTCTGTAGGCACTCATCCATCCATCCGAGACAAGGTCTCACTAACTCACTAAGTTGCCTGCCTGCCTGCCATTTATGTATGTATGTATGTATGTATGTATGTATGTATGTATGTATCTATCTATCTATCTATCTATCTATCTATCTATCTATCTGAGACAAGGTCTAATTAAGTCACTAAATTGCCCAGACTGGGCTTGAATTTGCAATCTTCCTGCCTTGGCTTCCCATAGTGCTGGGGTCACAGGAGTGTGCCACCACCCCAGCGCCATCCCTCATTTTATGACGTAATGACTGTATCACCCAATTTAGAACTTCATTACCACTTCATAATGGATGTTTACTGAATTTCTTCAGTGAGCTAGGTATGTTAATATAAAACCCAGTCCCCACCAGCAATGTGCTGGGAACTTTACTCTTACACATGCTTGACTTAAATACACATTTATTCATTCATAAACAAAATCTGCATGTAAACAATGAAATCCAGAAGTTAATGGCACTGGGGCCTCACTGCTAAACTTACTTTGTCTTGCTATGCTTCAATCCAAGCAGGACCATGACCCAAGCTATTCTACCTCTTTACTCCCCCACCCCCACATGCCTTTACTTCTGCACACCCCTTTCCCTGGTTCAAACCCTCTAAGCCTCCTAAAAACCAAGCCTTGTCTACCCTCCATGCTGCAGATGTAATCAATCTCTCCCTTCGAACCTCTCTCTCACATAACTCTGTCCAGACTTCCCTTAAGACACCTGTCATATTTTGCTTTGTGCCATATTTGTGTACGTCATGTCTGTACCTCAGGCTTTGAAAAGTCTTGAGGTGTCATTGCATTCCTAGAGTGGGTGCTCAATATCACCTTCAGAAATGAATTTGTGGGAAAAGTAGCATTTAGACTCAGGCTGTTAGGGCTGCACCACTTTAATCCTGATGAAACTGAGGCCCAGAGGCACACAGAGATTTGGCAGAGGGAGGACCAGCACTCCAAGCTGAGTAGAAGAGGTGACTGGGTTGGTGGAGAAGCATTCTCTTCACCACTATCCATTTGGTTTGCTTATTTTCTTAAAAATCTGAGCGCTTGACGCAGCAGCTATGACATATATTCTTGTGCCTAATCCAACTCTTTGAGCTGACACTTAGAACACTTGTAGACTTATACAAGCGCAGTCGGTGTATAAAACACCAGGAGCAGAATGGCTAGAACAAGACCGGAAACAGGTCTGCCCTGGGCCAGGCACCAAGTGCACTATGGCTGTGCTTCTCCTGTCCTGACCAAAGTTTGCTTGTGTCACTCTTGTCTGTGGATTCCATCTTTTTCCTGCAGCTTCGCTGGGAGCTCCAACCAGGCTAAATCCCTGTTCTGCACAGCCCTGCACCCAGCACCATGCCTGGCACTCGTGAAGTGGAAAGAGAGTTATAAAATGGCACCTACCAAGTTCTGAATACTCACTAAACGCAAGACACTTCACAGATGAGCTCGCTTAATCCTCGCCGTCACCCTGGCAAGCACCCTTGGTGCAATAACATGCCCTGCTACTTTCTGCTGCTTTCGCAGAGCCAGTAAGTGAAAAGTATCGGACTCAAGTCAGCCCAGGTCTGGGTCCACGCTCCTTACCAAGCACACGCCGTGTATAGGGGACCTAAGCGGCCCTCGGGAGCCTGGGAGGCCGGCAGTGGCCACTGGGCCAGCAGCACGGCGTCTAATCAAGTCTAGCACTGCAGACTCTCAGCATTCCCACGCCGAGACCCGACCAAGGCCACAAGGCAGGAGCCCCACGGTGGAGCCAGGGATGGGAGGGGGCCGGCGAGAATCTGGCAACGCGGAGGCGGGCGTCTCTTACCTATGATGGGCACCTCGGCGATGAAGACCCTCCGAATGGAATTGGCCACGCTGAGGGAGAGAAGCCCGGCGGCGTGAGGACGCCACGGCCTCTCCAGGCCGCCCCGCGCTCCCACGCCAGCCCCGGCACAGGTGGGCGGCTCTGGAAGAACCCGCCCCGCCCCGGCCCTCCGGAGTGGCCCAGCCGCTCCCACAGCCGCCTTACGCCAGGTCTGTGTTCTCTATGATGAACTTGACATTCTCGTCGGTGAGCTCGGTGATCCGCACGGTGGGCTGGTTGGCGTAAGGCATCTCGCCCCCCGGTCGCCCTGGCTCCCGGCCTCCCGCTGGTTGGACTACTGCCGCCGCGCGGCTGCTACCGGAAGTTGGACTGCGCCGCCCCCACCACTTCCGCGGGACGCCTGCCGCAGCGCCACCTGCCTCTTGGAGGCCGGGACCTCCCTGGGCCCACGTTTTGTAATCCGCCTGCTTCAAAACGCACTGGGTTCAACCATCTTTTTTTTTTTCCCCTGGAGACAGGGTCTCATTACGCAATTCAGACTGGTCTTGAACTCACTACATAGCTCAGGCTGGCCTCGAATTCGCAGTGATCCTCCTGCCTCAGCCTCCCAAGTGCAGGTTCAACCATCTTGGAAAGTAACATGGCAAAATATGTTGACTCAACAGTTAATTTCCAAGAATTCGTATTTCATAAGTAGTTGCAGTTGCAAAGATACACGTACAGAGTCGTTCGCTTCAATAGTTTGTAATGGCAAAAGATAAAATTTATAAGAATTTTTTTAAAGACGATTCCTGGTTAAATATATACACATAGAAATGCTATGAAGCTATTATAGGCAGCGAAGTAAGGTAGAAATATTACAGGCAGTCAGACAGTGCTGGGCTGTCAATGGAGTCAGTACACAGGACAACTATGGCTGGAGGCGCATCCATTGAAGGTCAGGTCTCAAAATAAGGATGGAAAGACCAGAGCCACATCCATGGCTGAGGGATAAACAATGGACTGGCGATTACATCTGAAAGTCTAGGTCACTGAGGTGGGCGACCAAGATCTCCAGATTCAGCTCACCCTGGAATGTCCTTGTTCTCTCCTTGCCGATTTACTACGTGACTTTCTTCCCCATTGGATCACTATTACCTAAACAACTACACTTGTACTATTATTGGTTAATCATCATTTTGACACACATTGTACCTGTCTCACAGTTTTGCTCTATAAAACTTCCCCTGAAGGGTGGGGTCGTTGGCAACCCACTCGGGTCCCCTCCTGTCTCTCAGGAGCTCTCTTTCTCTCTCCCAATAAAATTCCTATTCTTAACCTCCTTTGTTCCTTAGAATTCATTCTTCGACTTTGGGGAACATGAACTCAGCGTAACTGACATCTAGCAGGTTGGGAGTTATATTTTTTCCCCTATATCAAAGCCTTTAGAAGAATGAAGCTGTACTTCTATGGAAAAAAATAAGTGTACTCAGCAATGTGTGTATACTTCAGCAAAGTAAGCTTGAACTAGTGGCGTATAAACCTTCCTATCCACCCTCCATGTGTGGATTATGCGCTTCTAAAAACTAGGAAAAGGTACAATGCTCTTCAAAATAATGCGTCATCTACAGTTCTGTAGTTGCAGTAGGTGGGAGCTCCTCATCTCTGCATCCTCAGTGCCTGGCAGTGTGCACCACATAGGGTGTATGTGCTATCAAAAAGCAAGGTGTGGTAGCACACATGTGTAATCCCAGTACTCCAAGAGACTGAGGCAGGAAGATCGCAAATTCATGGTCTAGGCAAAGATTTAGTAAAATCATCTCAAAAAAAGGCTGGTAGCTGAGCGTGGGTGCATACTTGTAATCTCAGCACTCAGGAGGCGGAGACAGGAGGAGCCCTGTGAGTTTAAGGCCAGCCTGGGCTACATAGTGAGTTCAAATTTAGCTTGAAGTACATAGTTAGATCCTGTCTTAAAGGGAGAAGGTGGGGTGGAGTTGAGGGTGTGGCTCATTGTGAAGGCCCTGGGTTCAATCCTCAGTACCAAGAAAAAAAGAAGATACTCCTAAACTGCTTAGAGACAAGTTTAAATGGGCCACTAAAAAGTGGTGGCTGAAAAGAGACCCTTAAATAGAACCCAGAAGGAGCTACATTTAGGAGGCAGAAAAGTAACCAGAGAATAAAGAGGAGTTTCCTGGAGCAGGAAGTGACATCTCTTCTGAGGACTAGGGCCAGGGCACTGAGAGGGCCCTTTCTCCACACCTCGTGCTGTCTTGATGAATTGTGAATTACAGTTGTCTGCTGAGTGTGAGA
Organism: Hystrix cristata; assembly: GCA_004026905.1. Taxonomy (NCBI): domain Eukaryota; kingdom Metazoa; phylum Chordata; class Mammalia; order Rodentia; family Hystricidae; genus Hystrix; species Hystrix cristata. The sequence continues at coordinate 71,336 of PVJO010007930.1, read as the reverse complement.
TGGATGCTATGAAGGAAAAAGGAAAGAAAGCAATGAAATGTGGAATAGTACTGTGGGAACTTCAGAGGGTGTCAAAAGACACAAATCAGAGGTAGAGAAAGGGCCTAGCAGAAGGCCCACCAGAAGAGATCCAAGATCCCATTAGCTCCTGACTTGCCCACTGATATTCAGCTGATACAGGAAGGGGAGGGAAAAGCAGAACACAGAATTAACCAGAATTGCAAAAGGAGTCCAGCCAGTGTAGGGGCTGAAAAAATAAGCTAAAGAATGTATCACTGGGGTGAGGTATCTAGCCCCTGGGTTCAGTCCTTAGCACAAAAAAGTAAAGAAAAAGAAAAGACTCTATTGCTGAAGTGGCCAGTGACAGACAAGAGTCCAAGGGAGCTAATAGTCCAGGGGAAAGGCCCCCATTACCTTGGCGTGAATGATGGGAGGACCTGGACCCAGATGCAGAGTTATCCTAACTGCCCCTCAGGTCTTCCCCTCCTTAGGCAGTACCAGGGCGAGAACTCCGCTGTCTCCTGCTGGGGTCTTGTGTACCTATCTTGGTCTAGACAGAAACCACACAATAGGCAACTGCTTCAAACACATTTTTTATTTTTTTACAGATCCTAACTACACCGATAACGTTGGTGTAACATGATGCCAGGAGTGTCCAGCAGGCAGCTGTCTTGGTGAGGCAGCTTTCTGCAGGGATCCACAGAGGCAGCATGTCAGGTCAGCAGCAGGGAACTGCTGCTGTTCGTGCCTGTGCTGTGCTGGGGATGAGCTGCCACCTGTGGTAGCTTCAGACCTTTACTCTGTGTTGGGAGCCCCAGGGAGCATTTCTAAGGCAGCTAAGCCATGATCAGGGTGCCCGTGGGACCATGACAGGGTGTGCTGAGTTTCCTGTGGCTTGGATGTGTCTCATTTTTCAGTCACACAGCCGCAATACAGTAAGGCATCAGAAGACCAGGGCCTGCTATCAGGAACTGAAGACGTGGACCGATGTCAGGCCAGAACCATATCATCAAGTGCCCTGTGGTTTCCAGGTGGCTGCAGGAGTGACTTCAGTGTGTGCTCAGTAACATCCTACTCCATGGATGATGCTTCATGCTTTTCAAAGCCCTTTAAATCTACTCGTTTGTTTTCTTCCAGGTACTTCGGCTTATTCCCTTTCCTCTCACCGGCGCTGGTTTAGACCCGTCAGGTTCTTTAGCTGATACAAGGAGGGAAACAGAGCAGTGAGGCCCTGCCCTGCCTCTAGGACTCCACTGGGAAGGACAGGTTTTCAAGGCAGCAGGCATGCTTATGATACACCGCAGTCCTGGGATCAGTTAAGTTTCTCGATGCCGGTAAAAAATAACAAGGTGAGGCATTCTGGATCGAGACACCAGAGCTGGACCAGGGTCAGTATTACTATTAGCTTTCAGTTTAAGGCTACAAGCTCTGCAGGGTCAGTTACACATGTGGTAAGTGTCGCAGGGCCAGAGCGGGTGGGGTAGGTAGGGGTAAGCCGGGCAGTACTCACTGTCACCGCTGCACCCATGAGTCCTTGCACCAGTGCCTCTCCAGTGGCCTTCACCTAGAAAAGTAGAGGTCAGGTTCCCTTCAGCCTAGCGCATGCTCAAAGGTGGGAGAGGGATACATTAGGAAGCCTACGAGCCCCCACAGGTGGAGTCAAGATGGCCCTGGGTACTGGGGGAGGAGCCCATGGACAACACAGAGTGGGCAAAGCACAGCTCTTCAGAGGGGCTGGCATGAGAAGAACCAGCCAGGCTCCCTGGAAAGGCCCTTGGGACAGTCAGCTGAGGTCCTTGGGAGCAAGAAAACAGCCAGTGACCAGCTGTGACCTGAGGTGGATGGGTGTGCTGACTGAAGAGTTTTGCAAATGGCTGATCTCAAGCTACCTGCTTTGCAGTGTGGCCCACATTCATTGCATCATTAATCCGGTTTTCCAGGAAGCGCCAAGTGTCCTCAAAATCTGGGGACGAGTCCTGCATCATCACCAGCTCCGTTGTGTTGTAGATGCCAGCCAGCACGGCTCGGCGAGTGTACCAGTTAAACTGCAGAGAAACGCACACAGGAAAGTCAGTTACCACCACTGCTGTGGGCTGGAGAAGCTTGAGGTGGTTCCTACCCAAGGCCTCAGGGACATCTAGGCTCCCTTCTGATTTTTAGTTTCCTTCAAGATACATACAACCCTCTGGTCAACACTCATGTGCCAAACATGGCTGGGCATCAGAACTGCCTGCGAGATTAATGTAAGCTCCGGGGCTCAACCTCTGGTGCTTACAGTCAGTGGGCCTGAGTAATGTCAGGATGTGAATCAGCATCCCAAGTGATCTGGGGGCATCTAATCTATTTCGGAACTGCTAGAGAAAAGACTAAGTCTTAGGACATCCAAGTCGCAGGGAGGTGTTACAATTAGCCAATTATGACCAAACCTTAGTGTACTTGTAAGCAGGGTGAGGGCTGAGGCAGGATTAGGGACAGATTATAACATCTGGCAGAGCTGAGCATTCAAGTCCCTCTGCGACTTCTGCCAGTCCTGGTAAACTACTCTTCAGGGAACCAGCTCAGCTACTTGGTGTTTTATTCCTTTAATTTCTTTGCTTTCTAATTCTGTTTTCCTGTCTTCTCTGTTGGTGGTATATTCTCACATGGAGGAGGCTTATTAAAGCACTTTGTTATAAGTGTGGTGGGAGTTATCCATGTGCCTCCTCATTCTGGATTCCACAAAGTACCATGCCATTTTAATTTCTTTTATGAAGGAATACATTTTTTTTTTAATCTCTCCCAGAAACACTGTAGCATTAACAAGTCAGATACTTTCCTGGTACCTATTTAAAGAGCTTATTGATCACTTAGCAAAGCAGGCCAAGATGGGTGGGGAAAGGCAGGTCTCCTTTTTAAAGAAATGGGTGTCTCTACAGCATGCTTTCTTTTTTTCAAAATCAGTCTCAGGAAAGACAAACACCAGTGAATTCTGCTGTAGAATCTACATTTTAGGAGATAGAGGAGGAAACAGCTGTAAAAAAAAAAAAAGCAACCCAATCATAAGGGCTCCTGAGGCCTTGGTGCCACTACTGTAGGTGGGAGGGACTCACCACTGGTTTGTGGCTAGAATGCTGGCCTCTGAATGAAGACAACGCAGACTCACTTTGGCTTACTGAAGGATCTTCCTCAGATCTTAGATGGCAATGACACCGTGCACATGTGCACACACACATGTACACGCACACAGGACAACTTGTGATTAAAGAAATTTCACATGGGGCTGGGGATTTAGCTCAGTGATTAGAGTGCTTGCCTTGCAAGCACAAGGGCCTGAGTTCGATCCCCGGCACCAAAAAAAAAAAAAAAAAAAAGAAATTTCACAAAATTCTTGAAGAAATGCTTAACCCAAGCCTTTCCCAATGTACAGTGGGCCTGCAAGAAAACACTCACATCGGTGGACTGGTCCCCGGCATAATGCCACATGTCATCCACCATGCTGGTGAGCAGGTTCAGGCTGGGTGGGATGTTGTGAGGGAGCAGGAGGATGCCGAGGGCCTGCAGAGAGAATAACAGGAAAAGGTTCTGCACACAGGTGGCTCTACAGAGTACATGAGGGGGACAGTCCAGCTCTGGCTCTCTGAGACCCACAGTCTCCACCCCCACAGTGTGAGTTCCTAGCAGCTAACAACCGTGACTACAGCTGATGGGGGCCAGGTCAGTCATATTTTTGTCCTAAGCTGGCCCAATCAGATTCTCTATCCCTAACATTTGAAATTTGGCATGCAGACAGTCACAGGGTCCAGACTGGTCTAGAGTCCTGAAAGTAAGCTGGAGGAGGGCATATCACTCTGTCACAGAGTTACAAGGAAAGGGCAGGAGAGGGCAAAAGGGAAGGGAATGTGAGGTGATTGCCAGGACCACATACAAGGCCACCCCCAAGGCCCAGCAGCAATCCTTCCCATGGGGCACCACTGAAGTATCACAATAAATTCCTCCCCATTCTTTTGCTTAATTCAAGTTGATTTCTGTTTCCTGTAAGCAAAAGTCCTTCAACTAATACTCGCAATGACACAAGCTAGACCACTCAGCAGACATAGCTCCTCTGGGCCTTTATAAATGCTAAAATCTAGGGGCTATGGCCTGCGAAGCTGGATAGGCTGGCAAGTTTTCTCTTAGCAAAGCAGCCCAGAAGGAAACTGTGAATCAGCAAGGCAGCAAGGGTCTGATACTCATGCTGTACTCCCCTCACATCCAGCTGAGGTCAGGTGTACTGTCAACCAGCAGACTGAAATTACATGCTCAAAGGAGTCTTCCAGCTGGATTGAGGATACTGGATATTTGAGTCCCTCTCATTTCTGATGTGCCTTGACTCTATAACTCAAAGAATGGCCCATACTGTGACATGTTTTGAAACTGGAAAAAAATAAAGCCTCAGAAAAGGTGAAAATGGGCTGGGGATTTAGCTCAGTGGTTGAAGTGCTTGCCTAGTAAGCACAAGGCCCTGAGTTCAATCCCCAGCACCAGGG
>PVJO010007930.1:0-66731 GCA_004026905.1 Hystrix cristata | reverse complement strand
GAGACACAGATGGCTTAGGGTTGCTCTCTTTGCACACCCAAGCTTGAAACCTATCTTTACCAACCATGCTACTCATTCTTGGGTTTATGGAGGAGATTCAAGAGCTAACTTCTCAACAGTGTCAAAGTCCTCTGAGTGAAAGGTGTTGAGAATGAGAAATATTAATATTATTGGTGCTCTGGGACCTGGATAGGGACTCTGTACCCGGGGCCAGTGCTCAATGTACGGTATCAGCATTCTCAGTCTGGTTTCCACTGCATCCCTCAGGAACTGGTCTGTCTTCCTCTTCCTGGAAGAGGGAAAAGAAAACAGTGTGTCTCTGGGTCACAGGCAGGGCCTCGGTGCTACACTGTTAACTCAACTCTGGGAGGCAGGTCCCACCAGCTCCTGACACTGATCTCGCTAAAGCTGTCACACAGGCTCTTGGGTTTTAGTCCCTTCCAAGCAGCAGGGCTGTTAGTGCTACTCACTTCTGGCTCTGCTTGGGTTGGTTTTCTGGAGTCAGGTGATATGATCAGAGTCCCCTATCTTCAGGGGCCACCCTGAGCAGTAACACCACAGGACTTACTCTGCCTGGCCCAGCTGCACCAGCTTTTGCTCCTCTTCTAGTATGTGGGTGAGCCGAGCGTTGCATTGGGTCACGAAGTGCAGTATCAGCTCGCTGCCGTCATTCCCAAACATGCTGGCTGCTGCACTGGAGAGACCCAGAGACTACAGTAGGGGAAAGAGAACAGAAAAGTGGTGGGCAGGGGTTGTGGACGATGGTTGCCTGGTCATCAATAGTGCCTCTTCTGGTAGCAGGAGTGGGACTTTCAGTGGGATCCCCACTCTTTATTCCAGGCCCATGTGATTCTGGTGAAGCTGACCACTGGTCCCTCCAATACCCATCAAGCCCTGTGATGTGTGGATAAAGCATGGGCTCCAGGCTTGCATGACTGGAGCTGAATGACTAGCTCTAGAATGGACATATGACCAAGTGCAAGTCTTAGGAGTCCACCTTGGGACTCTTGCTAGCACTGAAGGCAAAGTCCTCTTTCCACTGCTGCCACTGTGCCGTTTTTAGTCCTGCACAGGAAGACACTTCTTCTTCAAGAGAAGAGGTGGTAGAGAGATAGTTCCTGGCAGCACAGTCTAGGAGCACTGAGCCAGAACTACTTCCAGACTTTTCTGTCATTACATGAGCCAACGCATCCCCTTTCTACCATGGGCCAGTAAGAGCTGAGCTCTGGCACCTAAAACCAGCAGCCCTGAAACTCAGGGCCCTGGGAAGACCATCTGGAATTCTCTGCCTCCCTCCCACTCACTTCACCTGCATTTCTTGGAAACTGTTTTTTTTGGCGGGGAGGGCCTTACGCTTGCTGGGCAAGTGCTGTACCACTGAGCTAAACCCCCAACCCATTTCTTGGAAACTGGGTCTGTCAGTGTTTAAAACAAAACTTTCTGAATGAGTTGTCAAGGAAACCTTTTGCTAGTCCTGATCCACAGCAATCACTGAGGGTCTCCTGGAAGCAAAATCGAAAGCAGCTGGAACAAGCAGCAGGAAAGGAACACGAATATATTAAATGTGAATTCCTACTGCTGGGAGGGGAAACTACCTTTTGGAAACGTGTGCAGCTTTTATAGAGGACGAGTCGGCAGAAGGACACAGCTGCAGCATCAACATTAATGGCGAGTGCATGCTCACTACACGCAGGCACCCTGCTACGCACCTGCATCATCTCAGCAGCTGTGTGGGGTGGGTGTTACGATCACCGTTTTATAAAGGAGGAATCTAGGGGTTTAAGCTCTTACCCACAAGGCGAGATGGCCTCTAACAAGGGTGTAGGAAGAACCTCAAGAATACATCTACACCTGGGCCAGTTAGGAAGTCACTGTCTCTCAGCTCCAAACCTGTCCTTCTGGGCTCAAGCCGTGATGCAGGGGCCTGGACTCTGCAAACCACATTTCTGGCTCTCCTGACAGGCTCTGCCGTAGGTCTCTAGAGACAGGCTAAGAAGGAAGGAGGGACTGGCTCCTTCATGTTGTCTGCTGAGGTGCCTGGGAGCAGTGTCCCAGTGAGGCCTTTTCACCCTGCAGCTGTAGCTCCCTTCTGAAGCAGCGGCTCAACTTGGTTTGCAGTTTTCCCAACACCTGCAGGACTGACTTCACTTACCACCACGCTCTCCTTGCCCTCCCAGCTCTCCCTCACAGGGTGGGTGACAGCCCCAAAGGACTCTTCTCCAAGCACAAAAACTCTACTGCCAGCTGAGCATCGTCTCTTCCTCAAGGGCCTGAGAGTCTAGCATCCAATTTGAATATTCTTACTTTTCCTTTCGTTCCCTCAGCCCTGGCTGGAGCTGCTTCCTGCAGTTGCTACCTCCACAATATCTTATTATTTTCATCCTTTCTGTTAACTGCTTACCAACTTTATACCTAGTTAACAATTCTTTATATTAAATTCTATTCCCCAAACTGACATGATTGTCTCCCTGAGTGGTACAGTCCCTGAAAGAGCAACTTCGCTTTTGGAAATTTGTTCACAAGGCAACCACACCTACTCTAGAGAGAAAACAGAAGCCATGCCCTTAGGAGCTCCCTTAACTAGACCTGCAGCTGGCTTCTCCAACTTTGCACCTAATGCATTATGGTCGGTCCTTCCATCTGTTTTCCTGATCTCATAATTCTTGCTGCTGGGAACCTCGTGGTTTTGATTTTGCCTATTTTTCTCCCACGTCTTCACCCTCGCTCATGTTTCTGAACTCTTCTCAGGAGTCTTCAACCACATTCCACCCTCTATCCTGCTTCCCCATCACACCCTCCACAGCCAAATGCTTCCACACTTCCTCACCTTCACCCCCTGCCTCCACCCACTCCAACTGATTTCTGACCCCAGATTCCACCCCAATGGGTGCAGCCACAGTACCCAAAGTCAGGTTGCTTACCATCTTCTCCAGCTCTTTCACTCTGCCTCCAATAGCAGGATGCTCTAACTCAGACTTCGTGGATGGCTCACCGCTTTACCCTACCTTTAAATGTAAGCATTCCCTGAGGGTCTACAGCCCCCTCTCTTACCACATTATACACTGGCCTTGAGCAATCTGACTCACTTCCACTGCAGCATACATGTGTTATAAGGCCCCAAGGTCCACCTCTAGTCTAGCTATCTCCTCTAGTTCCAGACCTGTATGCTTGATGTTTCTACTTGGTTGACTCAAGGACTCATAGTCAACAAAGATCAAGACTGTATCCATCATCCGTTCCCACACCTGGTCGTCTTCCACTGGGCCCACTCTTGGAAAACAATGCCACCACAAATACACATACGTAAACTGGCAACTCCGGTGCCATCTTGTCACTCCCTCCCATGTCCAGTGTTCCACCAAACCCACGCCTCGTCTCCACTGCACTGCCACCCCCTAAGCCAGACAACCTCCTCTCTCCTGGATGACTGCAACAGCCCCCACAGATTCTCCCTGCCTCCACCCACTCTCTCTCACTCGGCAATGCTGTGAAATGTAAATTCAACATTATACCTCCAATCAGTCTTAGGAAAAAAGCCTACATTCGTGACCTTCAGGGCTTTGCCAGATTTGGCCTCCATGGACCTTTCTCCAATCTTTCGCATCCCAAGTCTCTCTTCTTTCACTGTTCGATGGTTTCCTTTGGTTCTCCTAGCACAGCATGCTTCTCCCCAGTTTGCACATGTGGCTTTTCTATCTGGATTTGTCCATCCCTCACATCTCCACCCAAGCCAGACAAACCCAACTCATTCTTCATTTCTCAGCCTTTCCGGAGTCCATATTAGATCAGGTCGCTCTCTTGTATGTCCTGATAGCACCTTTTCTTGATAGCACATATCACATTTTAGAAGTATATACAGTATATATTTGATTAATGTTGCTAGGCTCAGAAACTCCACAGGGGCAGAAACTGTCTGTCGTGACAACTATCATGTCTTTAGTACCTAGCACAAGTGTCCAGTGTATACTATTTGCTCAATAAATATTTAAAGAATAAGTTTTTTTTTTTTAATTCAAAGAATAGGTATCAAAATGCTGATAGTAGGATCTTTGGGGTAATCACAGGTAATTTATTTTTACATTCCTTTCTGTATCTGTACTATTCCAGTCTTCATATAGTGGAGTTAACATTTACACATTCTACTGGTAGGACTTAGCTTACCATCTGTGCTCTTTGGAGGAGTAAGACATTCATAGAAATAAGAGTTACTTTAAGAAAGCAGCGAATTTGCCTATTGTCCAACACGCCCTGCAGCAAGCTTGGGATAAGAGATGTGCCTCTACTCCCCTCAGTCTGTTTTCAGATGGGATCTGGATGACTCTGTACATGTGGACTCATGTTTACATGAGCCTATGAATTATAATGTATCCTTTCTCTCCCTTTCTTTCTTGGGTTTTTTTTTTGTTTTTTTTTTTGGTGCTGGGGATCGAACTCGGGTCCTTGTGCTTGCAAGGCAAGCGATTCTTTCTTGGTTTTTTGAGACAGGGTCTCGCTAATTAGTTCAGGCTAGCCTTGAACTCACTATATAGTCCACACTGGCTTCAAACCCACAGAGATCTAACCGCCTCAGCCTCCCAATATTCAATTCAGTATCTGTTGAATTGAAATGAAAAGTACGGCTGAGATTATAGGTATGCACCAACACTCCTGGTTGAAATATGGTAATTTTGATCACAGCTATTTCTTGCATAACAGGCTGCCTTAGAACATAGTTCCCGAGAACCAACTCCATGGTACTCTTTTTATAATTAAAAAATAATCCCATTTCTACCCTACTGGGGCCCCCGCCACCCACTACAAAAACTAAACAACCAAATGAAACCAGACAATCCTGTGGTAGGTCGAGAGCACGCCAGCTGGACTGGAGGAAGGCCTGAGGCACTCTGCTTGTGAGGTCTGACTCTCAACCGACAGTCCAGGGTACCCCACCGCCCTGTACACACCTGTGCTCCCTGGGCAACTGCCTCTGCTGTCCAGCCATGGGCAGGCACGAACTCCAGGGCTGCTGTCAGGATGCGATGCTGTAGCTGCTCCTCACTCTCATAGTCCTCCTCCTCCTCCCCGCTCTGGTCTGTGTACCTGGGGCCCAGAGACAGAGGCCACCACCTTTCACCTCACTGTCTACTGCCTGGCAGGCAAAATGGGCAAAACCTGGCCAGAAACCTGAGGCTCTGGACCTCCCCTAAGCACAAGAGGGACAGATGTTAACTTCTGTGTCAGTGTGGATGTTTTCGTGCCTGGCATCCTTCCCCTCCCACAGGCTCACGGGGAGAAGTGATCCAGTGAGCAATCCATTCTGTCATATGAAGGCAATGCCCTGCCTCAGGGCCCTGGATTTCCCTATTTACAGCGTTAGCACACTGTGCTCCACCGACTGCTTCTTTATCTGTAGTCTGCACCAGACTGTAACTCCACCTTCTCCTCCTGGTGGGGGCGGTGGCTGCAGGATTCACAGGGCCAGGCACACAGTAGAGCCTCAAAAAATATTTGTTGAATTGAAATGAAAAGTACTTTAATTAGGAAACCAGATAAAGATGATTGAATAAACTCATTTTACCTTGAAGAACACTTAATTTCCAGGGGCAGGATTAAGAAGGAAACAAATGGAAACGTAAATTATTATTAACTTTTGGGAAGGCGACTTGGCCCCACACACGTAACAAAACCCTAAATGTGTTTACTTGTGCCTGCCCTTCCCTCCCCTCTTCTTGCTAGGAACCAAACCCAGGTCCTTGTGGCTGCTGGGCCAGCGCTCTACCACCCAGCCGTACTCTCAGCCCAGATATGTACCTTTTCACTCAGAGTTCCCATTTCTAAGGCGCATCACACATTTATTATACTATCCAGCATCGTGAAGGGCATATAAATGTTCATCAGTAAGACAGGTTAAGTAAGTTTTGGTACATTCATTGCTGGAAGTTATATAACCACTAAAATAATGTAAATTATGAAAAGACATTAAAACTATTACTGTTGAGTAAAACAGGCTCTGGGACATTAGTTGAATGTAATTAATCATTTTATATACATATGTTTATATGTAAAATATGATTAGAGAAATATCTAAGAATATTCACAAAAACGTCAGCAGGGTTATCTCTGTGCAGGATTTCAGGTAATTTCTGCTTTATTTTTGTGAATTTCTCAGTATTGTTTGAATATATAAAAATGTTTAGGAACCATTTTTATAAAAACAGTAGGTTCTTTTCAAGGATAGCCTTGGAAATGATAGAATTCGAGTAAGGTGATGGAAAGGAGGGAGGACGTGGAAGAGACACAGATATATCCAAGCAGGCAAACTGGCCAGGAATGGATGGACTGGGGTTCTGGTGCCTACCTGGGGGGCGGGCGAGGAGATGCTGCATCGGGTTTTTCTGTCCCCTGTGGCTCAGAATGCTGCTCAGGAAAAGAGCGGGGAGGCTGCTGTTTCTGCTCCTCTGAAGACTTTAGTCTCACAGCTGAAGCATGGAAGGCGCGTGGTACCAGGGGTGGTTGGCAGCGGGACACTGAAACAGAAACTGGGCTGGTCAGCCAGAAAATTCACCAGAGAAAACTCTCTGAGGCCCAGAGTGGAAATAAAAACCAGGAGGAAATGCAGGGAGAGGCTCCTCAGGGCCATGAATCCTCATCCCACACAAAAACCCTGAGTAGGGGATTTAGCTCAGTGGTTGGTTAGAGTGTTTGCCTGGCAAGCACAAGGCCCTGAGTTCGATTCCCAGCACCAAAAAAAAGAAAAAAAGAAAAAAAGAAAAAGAACACCTACCTGGCTTCTCAGCTGACTTCTTTCCACCATTTGCCAACAGTATGGTAACATGCCTCAACACCAAGGGGTTTTTTGGTTTGAACCCAGTGCTTGGCACGCAGCCACGTCCCCAAACCTTATTATTTTTTATTTTTGGGACAAAGTCTTGATAAATTGCCCAGACTGGACTTGAATTTGTGATCTACCTATCTCAGGCTCCCAAGTAGCTGGGATTATAGGTGTAATAATCTCTGCTTGCTCAATGATGATGTTGTGGAAACCAAACAAAATTTGAAGTGGCCGGATGTGGCAGTGCACGCCTGTAATTCCAGCACTCTGGGAGGCTGAGGCAGAAGTTGCCAAGCAATTTTGGAGTTGGGGATTTTGCTCAATGGTTAGAGTGCTTGCCTTGCAAGCAGAAGGCCCTGAGTTCAATCCCCAACAACAAAAAAAAAAGGAGTTGCCTAGTTTTTGAACCCGGCCTCGGCAACTTAGCAAGATCTTGTCTCAAAATAAAAATTTTAAAAAGTAAAAGGGCTGGGGATGTAGTTTAGTTTTTTAAGGCCCTGGGTTCAATCTCTAGTATGGGGCGGGGGAGTGACTTGAAAATGTGACATATTTACATATGATGGCAGGAGCACTTCCATAGGAATTAGAAGGCCTCAGTATTGACTCCCCTGGTCACTACATGGTATCTCCAGACAAATCATTTGTCTCTACCTGCTTTCCTATCTCTGACACTTGCACACACCTCTCTACTTTAGGAAAGATCAGGAGTGTTTCCTAAACATAAACTCATACTACTATCTTCTTTCCCAACATTATACGATAAAAATTTTCAAATATACAAGTTGAAGGAAATGTGAACAGTTGTATACCCACACTAGCTTCTGAACATCTATTATGATTCATTACTTCTGTTTGATTTCTGATGTATTTATTGCAAATCTCAGTATTGTTTATCTCTGAACATTTAGTATACATGCCCTTAACCAAAGTTCAGTGTTTACTATACTGGGGATTGAACTCAGCGCTTCATGCATGTTAGGTAAGTGCTCCACCAGTGAGCTATAACCCCCTACTATTTACTGTTCTTTTACTGAGGTGCTATTAATGTACAATGAAATACACAATCTTATACCAGTCTAAGCTGTGACAATTGTATACACTTGCATACCCTGAATTCTTGTACAGAGACCCTTACCATCACCCCAGAAAGCCCTCTCATATCCTTTCACAGTCATTCTTCAACCATACTTTGCTGAATCTTTAACCCTAGATTTGTTTAGTTTGTCTTAGTTTTATCTGTCCTAGGATTTCATCTAAATGTACTCTTTTCTGTAAGACTTTTGCTTAGTACCTTTTTTTACAGATTAGTCTATATTTTTTCATAAATCAGTGTATCTGATGAAGATTTTCTCCTTGACCAAACTCTAGCCAGGCTCTTCTGTGGCTTATTCTTTTTTTAAACTGGTACTTGCTTGTATTACATATTGATTACATTAATCATGGGGAGGTGGCACATGTACGTGACATTTCTTAATTTTTTTTAACCCCTGTCTCTCCCCTTCCTTCCACTCCCTGCATCTCTTGTACCCTTTCTCCTATTTTTTATACATGTTTGTAGCACATGATGATCACATTTCTTGTACTGTGCCCTACTCTTAACTAGGCCTTAACTTGGCCTATAAAGATTTGAAGACACATTAATATAGTTTCACTCAAGGCCACCTCCCTAAAATGACCCTAACTTCCTTTCAAATTAAAACCAAACTAGGTGTGGTGGGCATGCCTATAATCCCAGCACTCTGTTAGGCTGAGGTAAGAGAATCTGAAGTTCAAACTTAGCCTGGGTGATTTAGCAATTTAGCAAAATCCTGTCTCAAAATTTAAAAAGAGCTGAGGATGTAATGTAGCTCAGTGCAAAGACTCTGGGTACAATTCCCAGTACTACAAAAAGAGGTGCCATTAATATACTTGTACAAACCTTTTTGTAGACAAATGCTGTTCTTTTCTTTTAGACAGGGTCTCCATATTGCAGTCCAGGCTGGCTTTGAACTCACTGCGTAGCCCAAGATGGCCTCAAAATGAGTGATCCTCCTGCTTCAGCCTCCCAAATTGCTGGGATTACAGGCATGTGTCACCATGCCCCGACCGCTATTATTGAATAAATATCTAAGAGTGGATTTGTTGGGTCTTGGGCATTACTTTTACTAAACATACTTAATCTGGAATTTTGCACAAAAATTACAAAAAGGCATTTATAAAAAACAAAAAAAGGCCTAGAGAGACTAGGCATGGTGGCACATGCCTGTAATTCCAGCACTTGGGAGGCTAATGCAGGAGGACTATGAGTTCAAGACCAGCCTGGGCTACACAGAGTTCAAGGCCAGCCTGGACCACCATAGCAAGGTGCCTCATCTCAACAAACAAATAACAAAAAGCCACTATAGAATAACTCAAAAAAAATGATTTTGAAAGAAACACAGAACCAAATACAAGAAATATCAATATTTTAGTATATGTACAGAAAATGGAGAAAACATCCCTAAAACTTTGAAAAGGAAGGGTGAGATTCCAAAGTATGACTTTGGAACCACTGCACTGCATGAAAAAAATTTCAAGTGAAATCCATACATGGTGGCACAAGCCTGTAATCCCAGCTATTTACAAGGCTGAGGCAGGAGGATGGCAGGTGCAAGCCCAGCCTGGGCAAATTAATGAGGTCCTGTCACAAAAAAAATAAAAAAGAGCTGGGCATGTAGCTCAGGGGAAAGGCCCTGGGTTCAATCCCCAGTACCAGAAAAAAAAAATTTTTTTCAAGTGAGATACAAGCGACTACTTCATTAAGTACATATTGTAGGGACAGGGGTTCCCATAAGTAGGGAAAAGGTAGGGTAAAGGCCTCATTAGACGTTCTTAAAAATTAATAGACAATTTTGACCTCTATAGCCAGACTCTATCTTTAAAAGCCAGACAACTATAATCAAACAGTTAGAAACATAAAAGCAGCTAGAGTCCAACAGTTAAAAGACAAAAACAGGGAAGGCCCCAGGTGACCTGATTCACATAAAGAACACAAACTCCCCCTTTATTTGATCCTTATATCTGCATAACCTGGCCCTAAGACACCCCCGGAAATTTGCCCTCTGCCAAAAGACAAAGGTCACAGGGCTGAGGGAAGCTGAGGCAGAGGTGACAGACAAGCCCAAAAGTCAATCAGATTATTCCAAGGGCCGACTCAAGGAAGAAAACCTCAATAAAAAGGGGCTACAACGAAGGGCCCACGAGTATTTCGCTTTCGAATTCTCCCTACTCCTCCGGTAGCTATCTATCATCTCCCTTTCCCTCTTTTTCACCACTTTTAAATAAATTGTCTTCTCTTAATTTAAACTCGGTTTCTTTAATTCTTTACCGTAGCCAGGTTTACGATCGCCGGGAAGTGTACTTTCTAGCGGGACAGCAGCTCACAGTCCACCTCCGGACGTAACAATATTTACGTTAGTATGTCAACGCATAGTACATTCCGTTTGTGAAAGGTGATACTGGTTTTCTATTTATGATAGCGATATAGTTTCCTCTATAGTGAATGTCTATTTTTAGGATACTCAGATGTACAAACAAAAATGCTGAGCATATAGCAGCAAAGGTGGCAGAATGTCACAGAATTAGTGAAAATGACTGACTTGGGATAACGGATTGGACGCTATGTCCTTTCCCAACTGTCCTTCGGGTGATCCTGGTCCAGGGACAAATGACAATGGATTTGAGAATGGGTCTGCGATTGTCAGTTCTGCAACCGCCGGGCTGTGTGACCTTGGGCACTCCCAGCCCTCTCTGAAGCTGTTAACTCAACGCGGGAGTGACAGGCCCTGCCTCTGGGCTCTAGCCCCTCACAGCTGGAGGCTGAAGACACAGCTGGCCAACCGGATCGTTCGAGCCCGCTACGTCCTTCACCTCACCTTCCTCAGAGCCACTGCGCTAAGCTCCTTCCGCCCCGCACCCAGCCCAGGCCCGCCTCGTCCTCCTTCCTCGCCCTTCCCCCCTCCCCGGCTCGGTCACCACCTCACCAGGTAGGCAACGCAGCTGCAGAAGCCTCCAGCCCGCCCGGCCTAGAACGCCAGTCACCGCCGCTGCCGCCGCCATCTTGGAAGCGGGCACACACTCTGACGATTGCGCATGCCTGGTAGGACACCGCGCAGCTGGTTCCGCCCCCTTCCGCGGCGCGGGGGGGGGGGTCTCCTCCTCCTCTCGCGAGAGACGTAAGACGCAGCCGGGTAGTTACAGTGAGGCCGGGAGTCACCCTGGCGGCAGGTGAGTACACTTGGGGGAACGTGAGCGTCCAAACCCTTCCCAACGGTCCGCTCCGGGCACACTGTTGTCCCGCATTCCCCCGTTTTCTCTTCCCAGCCCTGCCTCTCCCAGGGACGTGGCTTCGGCCATCCGGCAGAGAACCCCTGCGGACTTGTGCTGGGGAAGCCGGTGTGAGGGGCCGCGCTGGCCCTGCTAGCCGTGGGCTCCTGTCGCGGTGGCTCCTGTCCCTCCTGGGCTGCCTCGGTGCTCGCGCAGCCGGCCCCGGGTACCGCTCGGGGAAAGGTCCGGGGATGCGGGTGTGGAACTCGGTCCTACCGGCGCCAGTTGTTGTGACCTTGGGTCTCAGTTCCTCGGAAGTTTCGGTCTGTGAGGAACCTGGGCGGCACGCTCCGAAAGCTCGGGTATGTCTGAAACCCCAGATTGAAAATTTGTATTTAGGACTCGTGCGAACCTCCACGGTATTGAGTATTTCCCAGATGTGCTCAATCCGACGAATCTAGGATGCTTGCTAATAAAAGGAGCATCCAGGTTTTTGTCCTGGAGGGTTGATTCGGTGTCTAGGCGTGGTCCACGGATCTTGGTTTAGCTAACAATGGCTCCGGGTGATTTGTAGGGTCTGTGAAGTTTGGGAGAGGCTGGTTTTGTTGTGGTCTGCACTTCTGAGTGACCTGGGTGGTTCGCGAAGGTCTGGGTGATGTCGCGACACAGAGATGTAAATGCAGAGTAGCACCTCCTTGAGGTACTATTAGGGAATGCTTAATGGTGGGACGATATAAATGGTTTTTGGACTGGGGATAACTGACCACAGGAACCTGTGATTCTGTAAATGTGTTTGAAGTTAGACCCATCTTTTTAATCTATCTGCTGAAGTTATTTTGCACATTTTTCCCCCAAACAACCTGGTCTCCTTCTGCATGGGTGCGAGGGAGACCTCCTGAGCCAAAAATTTCTCCAAATTTCAGATTTATTTATTTGGTGCAGCACTAGGAATTGAACCTGGGGCCTTGGCACTGAGCTACATCCTCAAACCTCCCCTCCTTTATGTACCACTGTGCCTGTCTAGACTTTATTTTCTGAGTTCTGCCTACCCATCTTTGAGTAGGTCTTTCCTGTGGAAACTAATGTTTGGCACTAGGGATGGAATCCAAGGCTTTGCATCTGCTAAGGCAGGACACTCTACCAATGAACTACACTCCAGCCCCAATTTTTTCACATTAAAAAATATATATATATATATATATGTATGTGTGTGTATTTTATTGTTGTTGTTTTTTGTATTGTTTTGAGATGGGGTTTTGCTATGTCATTCAGGCTGGCCTTAAATTCACTGTCGCCCAGGCTGGCCTGGAAATCCTGGTGATCCACCTGCCCAGCCTGCCAGTTCTCTTGCCTTTGAAAAAAAAAACTTTCACTGTGTACACGTGAATTTCAGTTTGTTAATTTTAATTAAAAATTCACTTTTTGATAACTACCAGTATTTGGAGAATTTTTTTATGCACGTAATTTAAAAGAATTTGATCCTAGACTTGAACTAAAGCCCGAACTTCAGTTTTATTTTAGCTTTTGGCCACCTGCTTGTGTGTGTGTGTGTGTGTGTGTGTGTGTGTGTGTGGTGCAGCGGATTGAACTCAGGGCCTGGCACGTGGTAGGTAAGTGTTGTACTATTGAGCTACATCTCCACTCCTTGGTCAGCACTCTTCCAAAGAGGAAACAAGAAGATTTGATATTTCTTGGGTACTTTAAAAATAAACAAGTTCATTTGCTGTCTGCCTGTAACATTTTGTAAGAGCGATGGGTAAAAGAGTATGTAATAGTCAGTTGGAGAGAGATCTGACAGAAAGGTCAGTGATGGGACAAGATCTTCTGCCCCACCTTTTTTTAGTTGTTAAACTGGGCCCTGAGTCACAGCTCCTAAGTGTGTTGACTTCGGTGCTGGATATTTTTTTCTGTATTTTTTTTTTAACAGATTCACAATAAGAAAACAAAACTCTGATGGTGAAAAGTATCATACTTTGGCTTTAAAAAATTTAAAAGTATATTGTCTCCTATTTTATTTAGAAAATACTGACAGAAAGTAGGTACTGTGCCTTTTTGGGAGGAGTAGATATTTAATAGATATATTTTATGAGTTTGGGGAGATATGAAAGGAAGGCATTTTATTCACATTCTTCTAATTTTACTGACACAGTCCCCGGGGGCAGGTGGGAAGAGGGCTGTCTGAGATGTGTTAAAGTGTAGCCGTCACACTGTGCAGTTCTAACAATGAAAAGGAAGCTTCATATATAGCTCCCTGGGGAGTCTTCTAGCAAGCTTGGCTGAAGGGGAAGAAAGAAGTTTTTATGACTATTTGTAGCAAAGGCAAATAAACTGGCAATGGAGAAGTAGAATCCCAGCACTCTCTTAGAACATCGTTTCATTGAACTGTGTACAAGACCATGCTGACTGCTTTACGTATTACCTTTTTATTATTTCTTACAGCAGCTTTACAAAATAGGAGGTTACTATCCCTATTCATTGGTAGGAAAGTAGACTCAGAAAAGACAATAACTTATGGTCATGTACCTAATAAAAAGACCCATTGGTACATAGAACTTCATTTAGGTCATTTATTTCTTAGAATGTACTGCCCAGCAAGCTGTACTCATTTTCTCTGGCTGTTTTTTAAATGTGAGATTGATCCCAAGTTGCTCATCTTAAAGATTTTGCAAGAGTTCTTTTTCAATATCATGTGACAGTTAAAAGCTTAAAAGTTTCTGTTTTCAGTGTGTGCTGTTTTAGGGACTTAAAATCCAAAATTAAATGACTAATGAATCTTTTCTGCCTGCCTGCATCATTTTACTGGGGATTTTAGTCAGATCAGGATTAATAAAAGGTGTTCACATGAAGATCGTAAGTAAAAGGCACAATACAGTGAAAATACAAAGATTTTTCATAGAATAAGGATTCCTGTGTGAATGGTGGACCAGATTATGAAAGCCTTGAATCCAGTGGGCTAAGGTGTACAACTAGGAATTGAAGCCAAGGCCTTCCACTGAGTTACATTCCTAGCCTTTTTTATTTTGAGACAAGGTCTTGCTAAGTTGCCCAGGCTGGGCTCAAATTGTGATCCTCCTGTCTCAGTCTCCCAGGCCGCTATGCCTGGCTCAAGCTAAGGAGTTTTGATTTTGCTATAGAAATTAAAATCTTCAGTAATTGAAAATGGCGGGGGAGGGGGATGTTGTGTAGTGGTAGAACACTTACCTAATGTGTGTAAGGCCCTGGGTCCAAACCCCAGCACTGCCAAAAAAAGAAAGATGACTCTGGTTGATGGACCTGGCTTGAAGACAGAGGAGACAGTCATTTGTTTTTTCTGTTTTTTGTTACGGTGTTTGCTTTGTTTTGAGACAGGGTCTCGCTTTGCACTAGTTCAGGCTGGCCTTGAACACATGTGTAGCCCAAGCTGACTTAGAACTCAGAGTGATCCTCCTGCCTCAGCTTCTGCGTATTGGTATCACAGGCATGCGCCACCACGCCCAGCCAGGAGACAGTCATTTAAAGCAGAACATTTTTAAAGAAGGAAGAATGTAGTATCTGCAGCTTAAATTTAGGCCCAGAGTGTCCGTGGTGACATAATTGTCACTGTTAGCCACCTCTGCAGGAGTCAGAAGTGTTCAGGCTAAGATTAGTCCATGCTTGACCCGTCTACCAGGTTTCTGTCTTTGTTTCATTCATTTCACCTATTTTAAGTCAGAAACTTGGTAGCATTAATGTTTAAGACAGGAGAAGCTAAACAACATGCTATCTGTTGACCTAATTTCATTGTAAGCACTTTACATACTCACTTATATATCAAATAGAAGAGAATATTGACCCTGGGGAGAATTTTATTATTTAAATATGGACTTCACAATCAAATAGATCGAGATTCAAATCGTAGCCCTTTATCCTTGTAACTCTTCTGGTCATGTGACTTTCATAATGTCAGTTGCCTCAGGTCTCTTGAATTCACTATGTGGCCCAGGCTGGCCTCCAATTTGTGGCAATCCTTCTGTCTCAGCCTCCCAAGTGCTGGGATTGCAGGTGTGTGCCACCACCATGCCTGGCTGAATTTTTGTATTTTCTATGAAAGATGAAATAGTATTCAGGGTTGGGGATTTTGCTCAAGTGGTAAGGCCCTAAACTTGATCTCCAGCCCCCTCCCTCATAAAGAAGGAGTGAAAGTAGTATTCAGTTTGCAAAATTTAAATGTCCTGTTTCTTTTTAAGAAACTTTAGGGGCTGGGGATTTAGCCCGTGGTTAGAGTACTTGCCTAGCAAGCACAAGGCTCTGAGTTTGGTCCCCGGCACCAAAAAAAAACACAAAAAACTTTAAGCCGTGGTTGGGTTATGTCTGCCAATTTCTTTACCTTCCTGCTTAGTCATGCTTCGGCCTAATTAATGCCCTGTGTGTTTTATATCCTGTTTAAGATGAGTTATCTCGAAGAAGAAATACTCTTTCTATTTCCAACCTCCTTACTTGTCTCCCCATCCCCTCTTAATTATTGTGCTGTGCTGGGGATCAGTCCAAGGGTTAGGCAAGTGCTCAGTTTAATGCCTTTGCTTGACTGCTGTGTCAGGATTCTAGCCACATACCTTGTTGGGGAACGCTGGGATCACGAAGCCTCGAGGTAACAGGTTCACTTATTAAGACTCTGGCCTCTACAGTAAGATCTCTGATGTCATCAGCATTCGCTGGGGGGAGGTTGGAAGGAGGTTGTGATTCTAATCGTATTTGATGATGCCCCCAGATTAAATTGCACTGTGTCTCTGCTCGGTCTCGATTTTCTTTTGGCCAGTGGCTTTTAGGCTCATCAGCACCGCGGGAATGGCAGAGTTTGGCATCTCACCTGGCCAGCAGGTGGCAGTGATCTGGGATAAGTCGGCTCCCGTGGAGGCTCTGAAAGATCTGGTGGATAAACTTCAAGGGTTAACTGGCGGTGAAGACCGAGTATCTGTGGAAAACATCAACCAGCTGCTGCAGTGTAAGCCTCTACCTACTTGGTCTACCCTGGGTTGGAGGGGTTTGATGAGATGGCCCAGATCTATAGTTCTTGGTGTTTTGGGTTTTTGTTCTGGGTGGTACATGAAGGCAGTGGCTGGTCACTCTGTTGTCTTTCAGTCGCGCTATAGTGGACTTAGAGTGTAGTTGATTTCTAGAAGCATGTTCTTATTCTTTAGTAGCTTTTTCATATTGGTTTATTTTTGAAAGCTTGCTCTTCATCCTGCTTGCTTTTCCACTTCTATCCCTGAGCTTGTGAAAGCACATGAAGTTAGCGAGACCGAGAGAGCAGGGCAGGGTTCCACTGCCTCTGTTACTAGTGCTTGTGGGAAATTGCTTCTGGGGCTTAGGTGATTGCTGATTAGAGTCCTCTTTCTTTTCAGCTGCCCACAAGGAATCTAGCTTCGACATTATTTTGTCTGGTGTAGTCCCAGGAAGCACTACTCTGCACAGTGCTGAGGTTTTGGCTGAGATGGCCCGGATCCTTCGGCCCGGAGGGTGTCTTTTTCTGAAAGAACCAGTAGAGACAGCTGTAGGTAAGAGTTAACAAGGTTCAGCTGGGTGTGGTGGCCCATGATTGTAGTCCCAGCACTTGGGAGGCTGAGGCAGGAGGATCGTCACGAGTTCGAGGCCAGCCTGGACTACATAGCAAGACCCTGTCTCAAAAAACAAAACAAAACAAAAAGGTAACAGAGATATCATTTGGAGAGCAATACTCCTGTAGAAGACCCTACCTCTTAAGGGTGTATTATTATTTAAATCTGAGGCAACAGATCTGAAGAAAATGTGCTTTTTGGTTGATGCATTAGATAATAAAGTAGAAGGAAACTGCCACCTAAAAATGGCTAGGTCATTCAGCAGGTGGAAGCTTAACCCTGGTATGGAAAGTGCACAACAATAAAAAGGAACAAACTGTTGATAGACACAGAGGAGTGGGCAGAGGGGAAAGGCCAGTGTCAAAAGGTTCCATGTTGTATGATTCTGTTCATATTCTTGAAATAAAATTATACCAAAGAAGAAGATCATATTAGTGGCTGCCAGGGGTAGTATTTCAATTTCCTTGTCTGCATTTTTTGAGAGATGTTAGCATGGGTGAGATGAGGTAAGTGTAGGGTCTACGTACCTCTCTGAACTTGTCTGTGTGTCTCTGCGTGTGTATGAATCTATAGTTCCTGTGAATTTATAGTTATTTCAAAAGAAAGAGTTTAAAAATAATACTTAGAAGTCTAAGAGTGATGTATTTATTGATTCATTTGAAACTAATGACATTGTCCAAGAATTCAGGCTTTTATGGCTCAGTGGTGTAGCTGTCAGAAAATTATTCACAACACTTTCGATCAAAATATAGCAGGTTATTTCTTTTTTTAATGACAAGTTATTTCATCAAAATAATAGAAATGAACATTTTGGGTTTTTTTTGAAATGAGTATTTTGCTGTGTCTAAAGATATTATTTAGGGGCTGGGGATTTAGCTCAGTGATTAGAGTGCTTACTTTGCAAGCACAAGGGCCTGAGTTCGATCCCCGGCACCACAAAAAAAAAAAAAAAAAAAAAGATATTATTTATATGGTGCTGTAAACTTAAGTGTGTAGCAGACATCAGTATTCTTTGCTGGAAATTTAGACCTTGGGTGACTAAATACAGTCAGTGTCTCTGGCAACTTTACAGAAAGAATACTTGTATTTCCCTGCACTCTGTAGTTAGTAATACTCGTTATCCAGCATCCTCTGGAAGGAGTTGCCAAGAAGCAGGGAGTGATAAGGAAGATAATAATGGAATCATAATATTTAAGTAGGTAAGAGCACTTCAATCAAAAGGATTTTTCAAATTCAGATGTTGTCTCTAAACTATATACACATTAGACAGAATAGTTATTATTCAAGTACTGATCCACACAGGATGCAGCCTTAATTATTTTTCCTGCTTTGACCTATAAAGCTATTAATTGAGGTTTTCTTCTTGGCAGTTAACAATAGCAAAATGAAGACGGCATCTAAATTGTGTTCAGCTCTGACTCTTTCTGGTCTTGTGGAAGTAAAAGAGGTAGGTGTGTGTGTGGACAGCCCTCCTTGCTGGGAATTTAAACCTTGAGTGACAAACCCAGAGTCTACTTGTTGAGGGCAAGTGGGGCAGTGTTGCTGAGAACTAGGAAATAAGCCCAGACCTGCTGCACATGGAGGATCTGCAATCCCTGCAGGGAGAAACCTTGGGGAGTAGATCTGCTTTGGAGAGACATGAGGGGTTGCTTGTTCTGCACTCTCCAGTGGTGGCGGCAGTGGGGCAGGGTCAGCAACTGCTCAGCCCTCGCAGCCCTGTCTCAGTGGACACAAATCTTGGGGCCACTGAAACACCGTCATCTAGACCAGCCTCCCACTTTTGGTGGGAGAGTAGAGTAAGTTGGGAGGAAGTCACATTTCTGACAATCCAGTGGAGATGATCAAATTAAACAGAAGTGTATTTATTTCCACATTCTTCAAAGTTAAATTTTCTTGGGTGTGGGAAAAGTATGTACTATCCCATGATAACTGTTATAAACTTTCTGTGTTTGGTTCTAAAATAAGGAATGCTTGTAAAATTCAGTTTATGCTGAAGAATACAGAAGATAAAGTCTAGTCTTTTCTCACACTTATTTTCCTAGAGGAAGCCAACATTGCATTTTTGTATTTTTGTTCAGACTGTTTCCTCTGTATTTGCCATCATATGTGTGCACATACTTTTTAAACTTAAATAAATTCATATGTACACATTGTTCAGCTACTCGCTTTTTTCCCATCCTTTGATATCTTAGACACTGAGGCTGGGGATTTAGCTCAGTAGTTAGAAGGCCCTGAGTTTGATCCCCAGCACTAAAAAACAAAAGGTATCTTAGACACTTATCAATTTCAGCATATTTTTCCTCCCTCATTTTTATTAATGATGTTATGGTATTCCATGTTGCAAGAGTACTATTTGATTTATTTAAAAGTCAATAACTGGCCAGGAGTGGGGACACATGCCGGTAATCCCAGCACTTGAGGGGCTGAGGCAAGGGGATCACCACAAGTTTGAGGCCAGCCTGCGCTACATAGTGAGACCCTGTCTCAATTAAAAAAAAAAAAAATTCAAGGACTATTGACCACGGAGTTGGTACTCTGACCCTTTTTCCCTCTTCCTTTACTATCTGTAACTTCTCAAGGAACAAAGAGAGTATTCCTTTCCCTCTTTTTCCTTTAGGATAAACATTTCTACTATATTGTGAGCATGCTTTTCTGTTATACAATGGGACCATGTCCGACTCATCTCTATAATCATAATCATTAAGCTCCCACAATGATTAGGTGTCTTGTACCTGGAATTTCATAAACACTTTAAAACTTTCCAAAGGGTAGGATCAAAGTTAACATGCTGGTAAAATTAGACTCTAGGATGCTAATCAGTGAGAAACTGAATGTGAATCATGACGTGCTGTTCTCTTCTGCAATTATATATTTAATACACAGAAATGAGTGTTTAACCTTGTGCAGATGGACATTTGATAGGAGTATGATCCTGTTCATATCTTGAATTCCAGCTGCAGAGGGAGCCTCTGAGCCCTGAAGAGATGCAGTCTGTCCAAGAACACCTGGGTTACAACAGCGACAGTCTGCATTCTGTGCACATCTCAGGCAAAAAGCCCAACTTTGAAGTGGGTTCTTCTAGTCAGCTCAAGATTTCCGTCACCAAGAAGCCTTCTTCAGGTAAGGCTGGCCTGGGCACATTCTTCTGTGTGAATGGAAATCAAGCCAGCAATCCAAGTATTTTTAGAGGATTAGCCTTTAATTTCTGTCATTTCTAAATTGAAGAATGAATAGTGTACTTTTATCCCGGGCACATTAGGATCCAGGCCTGAAATAATACGTAGATGTTATCTAGTGCAGCCCCTTGTGCCCCAGAGGCCTCCTGACTCTTAGAGGCCAGAGTCATGCTTAGATAATGACATTTTTCCATGCCCCAGAGGTACAGTGGTCATCTGCAGAACACCTCATGGTACTGCTGATAGTAGATAAGGTGCCTTATTCCTGTTGCAGGGCTTTCTTTTTTTTTTAGCTTTTGCAGTACTAGGGATTAAACCCTGGGCCTTATGAATGCTGGGCAAGGACTCTACCACTGTAGCTGTGTCCCAAATTTATTTCGAGACAGAATCACTAGGTTACCTAGGCTGGCCTCATACTTGAGAGCATCCTGCTTAAGCCTCATGAGTAGCTGGGATTACGAGCATGTACCACCACACTCAGCCCACAGGGCTTTTTTCCTACACCAATAAAGTCAGCTTTTCTTACTTTTGAGGGTCTTATGATGCTTATAACTATATTTCTTTTGCCCAGAAAATCTGGTGCATGTACGTGTGTATACACACACTTCACCACCACTGCATCCTTCCTATCACTATTTTTCAATGCCTGAATTACTGTCCCAGCTGTGAGGAAGGCACAACTTTGCAGATACTTGCTGGCATGTCCAAGCTGCACCATTTTGATTGACCCAGATTAAGTCTTTGAGAAATGATTTGGAATCTAACCTTTGAGTTCATGGTTCTAGACTAGGTAGGAGCAGCTTAGATGAGCAGCTGGCCTGGTGGAAATTCAGAGATCTAGTTGTGACAGTGATCACTGAGGGTGCTCCCAGGCCTTTCTAGGTCTCTGCTCTCTCAGGCCCTTTGCATTCTTCTCACCTGGACAGATAATCAGGAGGTGTGAAGCTCGTTTATGTCTGCTGCTGATTGTGTGACCTTGCCACCGGCAGCTCCACGGCCCAATTCCTCATATAACAGGTTTAAAGGAGACCAAAAATGTGTCATTTATGAAGTCTTTGACAGATTGCTCATTTAATCCTCAAAATACCTACAGTAGGTAGAAGGGGTGCTGTTCAGCCCCATGTTATGGGGGTGGAAAGTAGATAAAAGGAGAAAGCAATACGGAGGTGAAGACTTCCTTAGTGTATGAAAGTGATCAGCACAGAGTCCTGTCTATAGGAGGCAGAGCTGTGCCGAGCCCAAGCCTCTGACTCCCACTCAAGCTGTTCTCCACACGCTCTACAGAAAGCGCTTGTGTAGCACGTGCTTATAGACTGTTTCTGGCTGCTTTTAAGGAGTTCTTTCTCTTTGCTTGGTTGGACTCAGTGAAGCCTGCTGTGGACCCTGCTGCCGTTAAGCTCTGGACCCTGTCAGCCAATGACATGGAGGATGAGAGCATGGTGAGTCGGCACTGTGGTCATTGACCGCTTCTTCCGGGCCCCGCCATACGTGGGACAGCCATAGGTTGGAGTGATCCTTCTGGTCTCACAGCCGTGGGTGTGTTTAAAGGCCAGCGTTGTGTCTGTGCCTGTCACTGGTGTCTGTGGCTTAGTAGGACACTGCATCTTGGTAGCATGTTAAATTTGTTTTTTAGGATCTTTTCCCCACGGATTTTCTGGTTCTCACTTTATGTGATACATCAAAGACCCTTGTGGATGTGTGTAAACCAGAAAAAGAGTTTGTCAGCCCAAATGTTTTTATTGGCCCCTTTGTCTGGGCAAGTCACTGAGTGCTTACAGGGTTAACAGCAATGCTTTCCATCTTTGATCAGCGCTATGTATAATCACATCCTTTGTTTCCACACCTCTAGTACTGAGGCCAGAGTGTTGCGCACAGTAGGTCATGTCCGCATGTTTACAAAGAATTACCAAATAAGTATTTGCCCTTTTCTCTAGAATTATGTAGAAAATATATTACTCCCTTTTTCACATGACTTCATATTCAAGTAAACATAACCTGCTCCCCTGCCACACACACACACTGTCTTTCTCTCCCTCCCTCCCTCTCCCTCTCCCTCCATGTTTCAGGCCAGTCTTACAGGTATTTCTCATGTAAATTAGCTCCTGGTTCTTTCATATCCTAATGTATCTTCTCCTGAGCAAGTGGTGGGGTTGAGCATGGTGATCAGTCCAAAGTGGAGCAGTGAATGATACCTTCTTTACCCTAAACTCTGAAAGTCTGTTCGCGTCGGCTGTGGTCACTAATTTAGCTTTCATTAGATGACTATGTCGCTGATTGCTTTGAATATTCTCCAGGATCTCATTGACTCAGATGAACTGCTGGATCCTGAAGATTTGAAAAAGCCTGATCCTGCTTCCCTTCGGGCCACTTCCTGTGGAGAGAAAAAAAAGAGGAAGGCCTGCAAGAACTGGTGAGTGCGGGGGGGTGGGCAGCGGGGTCCTCACTGCTTGATTATACTAGCATGTGTTTTATTGTGAGAGTGTCATGTGCAGGGGAGTGAATTAAATAGTACATCCTAGAGAATGACAAGCACCCAAGTACTGATCACCCAGACTGAGGAACAGAAACATTGCTAGTACCTTACATGTCACCTGCACATGCTTCCTCAACCAAAAGTTTACTGTTCCTCCCCCAAAAGGTTACTGTTCCAAATGTGTGTTTATCATTCATGGGTTTTTGATAGTTGACCACCAATGTGTGAATCTCCAAACAGTATGTTACCACGTTGTGAAGAATTGAACCCAAGCTCTCCCCGACTCTGTAAATATTCCCACATTACATGAAGGCTCCCAGGAGAAGGAAAGCTGAGCAGGGGTCTTTGGGACGCTTTGGTTTGGCCTCTTTGAGAGTGGACAAGAGGCTCTCAGGGAAGTTAGTAAGAAGATTCCTGGGTGAGGCGGAGGAAGTAAAGGGCACAGGGCACACGCTTGGAGCAGCGGGCAGGGTGGTAGAGGTGCGGTGGCCTGAAGGGTGACAGGCGTGGTTGGGGAGGGGCTGCTATAGGCCTGCCACTGCTGAGCTCTGCCCTGAGGAGTAGACCAGAGCACGAGTAAGTGTCCTCAGCGGGTCTGGCCTCCGAGTGTGAAGCGGAAAGTTGGATGTTATCAGCACACGGTTGAGGTGAGTGGAGGACAGAAACTAGGTTGACTTGCCCGGCCTTAGGTGACATGATGGTGTGGTGCCAGCAGGGATCGTGGCGATGGCAGCCTCCATGTGTCTGTCTCATGTGACTGCCGCCGACCTGCTGTGCTGACACCCTCTTAACTGCTCCCTGCAGAGTCCCTCCCCTCTATTCTGTCTCTGTTAGCTTTTGTTTCCTGTGTTCCCTCCTGTCCTCTTTCCTGTTTTGCTCTAGGGTTTTGGTGGAGCAAATTCTCCAGTAGTTCTTTAGAAAGGATACCTGGAAAAAAGTTTTGGGTTTTGGTTTTTGTTTTTTTCTTTTTTTTTAGACTTGTGTGTATGTGAAAATACCTGTGTTCTACTCATAAATGATTGGTCTCTAAGGTTTAGAACTCTTGGTTGGAAATTATTATAGTTTGGAGATAGTTCTGTTGTTTTCTTTCTTGTAATTATTCTGACATCTGGGGCCAGGCAGGTATCTTTGATCCTTTCTGTTAGAGCATCTTTATCTTTTCCATAGGACTTCTCTCTCCATTTTAGAAATTTGTACACTCTGTCTCCGTTATAATTCTTTAGTAGCATGTCTTTTTTTTTTGGTTCCAGGGATTGAATGCAGGGCCTAGTGCTTGCTAGGCAAGCACTCTAACCACTGAGCTAAATCCCCAGCCGTGTTTTTCTGTCTAAAAAGCCATGTCTGTGGCCTTAGGAAATTTCTAAAAAATTTTATTTAGCTAGGTATGGTGGCGTATGTCTATAACCCCAGGACTTGGGAGGCTGAAGCAGGAAGGAGTGCCATAAATTCGAGGCCAGCCTGAATTACATAGCAAGACCCTCTCTCCAAAAAAAAAAAAAAGAAGAAATTGTTATGAGTTTCATCTTCTCTTCATTTTCTCTCGGTAAACCGTGACTCAGATATTAGACTCTTTAGTCCTATAGTTGTCTTTTCTCTCACATTTTCCATGTGCCCCTTTCAGGGAGATTTCTTCATTTATCCTCCCAAACCTCCAGTGTTTTTTTTTTTTTGTTTGTTTGCTTTTTTGGGTTTTTTTTGGGGGGGGTTGGTACCTGGGATCGAGCTCAGAGCCTTGCACTTGTTAGGCAATGTTGTTGTTTTTGTTTTTTGAGACAGGGTCTTGCTGTATAGTTCAGGGTGGCCTTGAACTCACTATGTAGCCCAGGCTGGCATCAAACTAAATGATCCTCTACCCCAGCCTCCTTAGTGCTGGGATTACAGGTGTGCATCACCACACCTGGGTTTCTGTGTCTTTTAAATTGCCTTTAGTTTAGTCACTAACTTCCAGCTTTCTTGAGATACTGGTGACCCCTCGGCTTCTTCATGATTGAGAGTGCAGGCAAGCGGGGTGTGTTGTTCTCCGCCTGGCCCTGGAGCATTTCACTTGATACTTCAGTGCGAAGAGAATTCCTAGAGCATGTTTGCACTCTGTCGTGGATTTGGGGTTTCTGGGTGGTGGCAAATCCCTTTCAGCAGCAACTGGTTTCCCCTAGCACCTGTGGCCTTGCGGAAGAACTAGACAAGGAGAAGTCAGAGGCACAGAAGAGCTCCCAGCCCAAGTCGGCCTGCGGAAATGTAAGTGCCTGGACCTTTCAGTTCATGGTCCCCTGTGGTGTGGGGCATCATCCCAGCTAAGAGACTCGCTTGCTTCTAAGAGTGCACTGTGACACAGTGTACTCATGGGCCAACGTGAGAGGACCTCTGGAGGTGCTGGCAGGAGAGCCGTCTCCCAGGAGTGGGTTAGCACCAGCTGCTCCTGCCGTGGAGGGGGCTCTCGTTGTTTCTTTCTTTAGGTCCCTTTCTTTCTGCCTCAGAATGGGACCGGAAGTTACTCAGCCATTTTGCTGAGCTTGGCTGTGATTTGAATGCTTAGGATGGACACACATGGCCCACTATTTTTATGAAGCTAGAGATCTGAGAACTCTTAGTATTTGGGTCCTAGCTGGACCTATGAACGCATCCAGACATAACCCCAGGGCCCTGGCCTTGGTGTCCCCCTGTGTGACTCTGTTCTCTCCCCACAGTGCTACCTGGGTGATGCGTTCCGTTGTGCCAGCTGCCCCTACCTTGGGATGCCAGCCTTCAAACCCGGGGAGAAGGTGCTCTTGAGCAATAGCAACCTGCATGATGCTTAGGAGGGACCCCGAGGCTGGCCACGTCTGCTTCTCCGCGGTCACTCTTGACACTCCCTTCCCGCCGCCTCTGGACTCGCGCACTCTCTGTTGAAATCTCTAAAATCCTTTGCAGGGAGTGTGCTTGTGGACAGATGCTGGCTGTGGGTGCAGTGGTGTTGGTGCCACTGTCGCCTTAAAGACCAAGGTTCAGTGGGGCCTGGCTCCCCAGAAGGCCCTGCTTCCTGAGTATTAGAAGGGTGCTGCATAGGAGAACCCCTCCTCATTGTAAAATGCTGACCATACACTCTTGAGCCCTGATACCCTGATTATTTATGCCCTGTGACAAGTTCCAGGCACCACCCTTGTTCTAAGCTCAGTGACGATGCCACCCACTTGTCCTTCCAAGTTGGTGGGGTATTCACTCTGCACTCTTGGTGACTCAACTGTCTTGTAACCTCAGGGCACCAAAGGGGACACTCATGGTTACTGTGATCCCATCCTGTATCCCTCCGTCCTTTTCCACTCCTGTGTCTGTTGTCATTTCTGTTCACTGAGAAGTGTTTTTTTGTTTTGTTTTTGGTGCTGGGACTCAAACTCAGGGCCTTGTGCTTGCAAGGCAAGCGCTCTAACCACTGAGCTAAATCCCCAGGCCTCACCGACGGGTGTTACACTTGCACACTTCTGCATATCAGTCCTGAGAAGGGTGTGTAGTTACATGGTGTCCATGCGTCATATGTGCTCTGCCCAGACCTGGAGTCTTTTTGGAGGAACTTGGTATCCTCCACAGTGGGGTCTCTTCCTCTGAGGGGCGCCCAAGTTGGGGAAAACTTGCGGAGAAGCAGGGAAGACTCTGGCTCTGTTCTCCTTGCTCCGCATCCACACGGACCCAGAACCGATCTGGCCAAATACTTGGACAGATCATGTGAGTTAAGAGACCTGGATTTTTGTTTCACCAATAAATAAAAGCGTTAATTGGTGTCTGCCCGCAAAGCTTGGTTTGATTCTCCAGACTTGCTTCTCCTTCTGGTCCCTGCTGCTGGAGTTTAATTAGGGGTGTGTCTGACCCTGGGTTCCCACGCCTGGGGGAGGCAGAGTTCTGGGGAGGCCTCAGTGACCCGTGTCCTTGCGTCACCTGTGACCCAGACCTGTGAAAGCCATGGGTTCTCCCTCCTGGGATTAAAGGAGGTTCTGTGGCAAAAGCAAAGGGATTTTGCAAATGTAATTAAAGTTCCTGCTGACTTAGAGTTAATTAAAAGGGAGATTATCCTGAGTGAGCCTGCACAATCAGGTGATCCTTGAAAAGAACTGGAAAACAAAGCTCGCTGGCAGTGTAGAAGTTGCCAAATTGTGAGAGGTCCGAGAGAGAACATGTCCCCCAACAAACGGCCACCAAGACAGTGGGGCCCTCAGTCCTGCCAGACCTTGCGTCCTCACAAGAAGGGTGGTGCTCTGATTGCAACTGTGGGAGCCCCAAGTGAAGGTTGGGCCCACAGAAGCTGATATTATAATGAGTGGATGCTTGAAGCAGCTAAGTGGGCCCCATGGCTTAATGATGGCCCCTGTGGGTTCTGCTGCACTTGCTGGGGTGAAGGACACGATCTCGAGCCAGAGCTTTTTAGGAGGGGCTCTGCATATACCATGAACCCTCGCTGCCCTGACTCTTTCTGAGTCCTGGCCACTGCAGACACAGGATGACACTCCGGCTGGGCTGGCCAACGGGACAGTTGGCAGCTGCTGTGTCACCCCACAGGGAACGTGGCCAAGGGTTGGAGAGGACTTGCCAGTGGGCGTGCACACCTGGGCCTTATGAGGGGAGAGCTAGTGCTTGTGTCTGTGACTTTGGAGGATGGCGGTTCTAAGGGAGGAGGTGTTACTTTGCGAGCTCACAACATTGGAGCCCAGAACAGCCCTGGGTATCCCTGAATGCAACCTCAGTTTACATTTAAGGAAATGGTGAGGGCTGGAGGTGACCTGTGGCCATCAGTCACCTGAGTACCTTTTAGTAAGGACGCCTGGGGCTGGGGATGTAGCTCAGTCACACAAGGGCCTGGGTTGCATCCTCAGTACCACAAAACCCAAAAGGCATGAGAAGTACAGATGCCTGATGTCACCTATGGACATTCTGATCACTAGGTCTGAGGTGGGACTGGGAATCTTAACTGGTTTAGAAACTATCTTTTACTTAGAACCTGGCAATGTACATTTGGGATTCTCCCTGCCTGCTTTCTTTTTATTTGTATTTTAAAGCAGTTTTGGCACGTAGTCCAGGCGGTCCTTGAACTCACACTCCTGTCTCGGCCTCCAAAATGCTGGGATTACACATATGCGCCACAGTCCCTGGTGCAGCCCCCTTCTGAAATCAAAAGCAGCAGTGCAGTGGGAAGCAGAAACAAACTATTCCTTGGAGTTGGGTGGCGGCCCAAACTTTGGAGGGCTGAAAAGCAGTGGTCGGGAGCTGGAGTCCACATGGTTGGGTCAGAAGGGAGGACGATGGCTTGCTGACTGCTCCGGGGTGTTACCACCTCGAGTGGCAGTTACCCCGGTGATAACAGTGGCTTCCAGCCAGGCCGAAGGGAGAACCCCATGTGCCAGAAGCCCTCTGGTTGCTGGGCTGGGGAAGAGAGGTGCTGCTTCGTGAAAGGCCTCATAGTTGTGACGGGCAGGGAGAAGCTATGTAGCAACTTAGCAACTGCAGCAGCAGGTGTGGCCAGGTGGGAACACTTTGGTGGGATTCGTTTGGGCAGTTCAGTGCCAGGTGTGTGTTAGAGTCACCTGCATAACTTCCAAAAACAAAACTGGCTCTTTACATGACTGGGTTTCCCTTCCAAAGGCCAAGTACGTCAGCGTCACCTGAAGTGAGGTCCATGGTATCTGCTTTTTTTGGTTTTTGGTTTTTTTGTTTTGTTTTGTTTTGTTTTTTGAGACAGGCTCTCACTATGTTCAGGCTGGCTTCAAACTTGCAGTGATTCTCCTGCCTCAGCCTTCTGAGGGCTGGGATTACAGGTGTGCACCACCACACCTGGCTGGCATCAGCATTTTTACACCTCCCCAGGTCATTCTGAAGTGCACCCAAGGTTGAGAACCGCTGCCTTAGAGAAATTCTTCCCCACGTGCACCAGAAGACAAACTAACAAAATAGCCAAAGCAGCACCACGTGTGAGAGCAAGAACCTGGAACTGATCCAATGGGCCATTAATGAAGTGGAGGAGGGACTTGTGTGACCTCGGGGTGGGACACTACAGGGCAGCTGAGGCAAGGCATGCAGGCCCAGAGGAGTCACAAAGCTGAGCCCAGAGAGCAAGGCATGGAAGCATATGCATGAAACAGGTTGTCTGCATAAAGTCCAAAACCATGCAGGGTGCATCCATACATCATCAGGGACGCACACGTGCACACATACAGGTTGTGCATGTATATATATGACAACTAAAGAAGCTTAGTGGACTGGTAAACAAACTCAGGACCATCCGGGGGGTTGTGGTATGCACCTGTAATCCCAGTGCTGGGGAGGCTGAGGCACGAGGATCACTGAGTTCAAGGCCAGCCTGGGTTACATAGTGAGACCCTGTGTCAAAAAACAAAACAAAAACTCATGGCCATAGTTGGCTTGGGAAGGAATGGGAGGGGGGAACAGGCCTTCAGAGTAGCAGGAAGTTTCTGTTGCTTGCTTGCTTTTTTTATTCTTATGCTGGAGATTGAACCCAAGACTTCACATGAGTAGCACTGAGAAACACCCCCGAGCCCTGATGGTTCTGTTTCTTAAGTTGGGAAGCAAGCATGAAAGTGTTTATTTTATTATTGGTTTGTATGCCTTATTTATCAGGCCAGTCTGGGCAACATAGTGAGTTCAAGACCAGCTTGGACTGCACAGTGAGACCCTGTCTCAAAAAAAAAAAAAAAAAAAAACTTCAGCTGTTCCTTTGACCTGTGATGAATAGATGCCACAGGGACAAATACAGACTCAGAAAACACAGGCTACTCCTGCTTGGTTCTCCAGGCAGAGGCTGAGTTTCTCCTAGAATCGGTAGTTCTGCAGCATTGGTTCCTTCTTCTCCACCCACCTTCCCCCAGGCAGTGTATTTGGTGGTTTTCTGGCCTCTGTTCCGCAAGAAAAGCTAGCCAGCTGCCCTAGAGCTACCACCATCAGATGTACCCTTTGGAGACAACATTGAGGCCAACTTCTGCACCTCACACACAAACTTCAGAATTTGGTTACATCACGCTCTCTGCTGGGCAGTTGGGGAAAGACCCAAATTTAGTTCCCACCTCTTAGAATATGTGGGCCTGAAGCGCAGCTGTTAGAGCACCCGGGTAATGTATTTCCCCACTAGTGCCCCTGTGGAATTCACCTGATGAAAATGTTTAAATCAAATGTCCGCCATGCACAAAATACTCTCTCCCTGTATAACTAAGCTACATATTGAATTATCTGATCCAAATACTTGCCCAAGTGAGCTCCTTGGGTGCATTCAACCCCTGAGCAGTTACAAGCACAGGGGCAGCATGTGGCCAGGATCAAACAGGGGAGAGCAGGGAGCCGGTAGATTGCTGGTTAGGTGCAACCAAGGAGACCAGGGAGGGCCTCCTGGAGGAGGTGAGCGCCAAACAGGAACTGGATTTTAGAAGTGAAGGAAAGGAAGTGCCTTCCAGGTGGAGGGAGCAATGTATGGCCAGTGTCGCTTCTTACCATCTCTGCCCGTTCCTCTTCTTCCTCCCCTCCCTGCTCACCCACCGATTGTGGGCGTCACCAAGTCACAGTTCCTCAAATGCGCCAGGGGAACATGGTAGCATCTCACCCATCCAGTTGACACCTTACGTTGTTATCGAACACTTGGCTTCTGAATCCTGCATTTTGCTGCCTGTCCCAGCTCCACCTGTCCTTGCCCAGTGGCCTGGAGCCACCCCCTGCTCCCTCGCTTTCAGGGGCCTCCCAAAGCTCCCACTCTTCTCCTCACTGGCGGTTACACCATGGATTTGGTGGGGGGCGGTTCTTGCTTTTTCTTCCAGTACTAGAAATTGAGCTCGGGGTCTTAGCACATGCTAGGCAAGTGCCCTCCTACCCAGTCCCAAAAAGATCTTGCTGCAATGCACAGGGCTAAAATCTCTGCGTGCTCCAGGCCTTGGTGCAGGGTGCAGCATCCAAGCTCCAGCCCTCGCTCTCTCTTGCTGCCTTAGGAGACAGCCTCCTTGCTCCACTCCCACTTTATTTATTTTGGGGTTTTTGAGACAGGGCCTCGTTACGTAGTTCAGGCTGGCCTTGAGCTCATTATATAGACCAGGTTGACATCGAACTCTTGGTCCCTCCCGTTTTTAATCTCCCTCTGTCCACTTCGTGCATCCAGAGGACCTTATTCCACAAAGCGCTCAGGCCGCCCCAGGATTCAGTGTGAGGCAGCTGTTCGAGGGCTTCCCCTCGGCGTCAGGGCAGGAGGTGAGCCCGCGTGTGCCGGAGAGACCCTGGGGAGCCCATCACCGTTGTCAGCGCCCTTAAGGATACTGTTTTTATTTTGCCTCTACTGGATAGTGGACATGGGTTGCATCTGCCCCGTCATGAGACGAATGGCCACAAGGGGGCAGCAGGAGGCACACACCTTGCCGAAAATGACTCCAGACCAAACCGCGCCGGGTTCTGTGAGTGGTAGGAAGAGGACCCAATGCTTCTGCCCCACACTGTCCCAGAGAAGCTGGCTGGGTGCGTGAGGTAGACCTGGAACGCAAAGACCTCGGACTCTCCTGCTGTCCGCTGTGGCTCCATCCCTGAGCTGCGCCTCGGCAGAGGGCCCTGTCTCCATCCTGCAGTGCATGTGGGGACCCAGCGCGGCTCGCGGAGCTCCCAGTGTAACGCAGGAGTTGGGAGTGACAGACACAGCCAGGCAGGGCCAGGCTTCCTGGGAGAAGGACCCACACCAGGGTCAGGAGGAACCCGAGTGGGCGTGGGACTGCGGTGGCAGCTGGGCCCGGGCCGGTGGGGGCGGCAGGTGGGACCCAGGTAGGAGGAGCCGTGGGGCCTCACAGGGCAGCCTTGGAGGAGGGGAGGGGGGAGATGGGGAGGGGGAGAGGAAGGAGGAAGGCGGGAGGGAGGACTCTGGGAGGGGAGGGAGGGGACCCGAGGAGCAGAAGATGGCTCGTACCGGTGACCGGAAGCTAGCAGAGGACCCAGAGTCCACAGAGCTGGCTCGGCCGGGGATAAGGATGCTGCAGTTTGAGCTGGGAGAGGGGCCCCAGAGGTTTTCCAGGGTCAGCTGGACGGCAGAGTGCTGAGCAACTGGGGAGCGGGGAAGATGGGGCCAGGGCTGCAGGACATCTCCCCCAACCCCCATCCAGCCAGGAAACTTCCTACTTGTACAACTGAATCTCAAGCATAAAGGGAACCGTGTCCCCAGTTCTGCACCGGTAAGAATGGGGGCTGCTCTGGGAGGGAGTTCACCTGCCAGCACCCACAGCAGCAGGAGGCATCAGTCTGGGGGCTGCTGAGCTTCTGTCCACCCTGCCAGATCCTCCCTCACCTGTGCCCTGTGGACCCTTCCAGTGTGACAGGCCAGAGGGGACAAGTGTCTGGGCCTGTGGGAATAGAACACACTGACCCAGACAGAGGGGGAAGGCTGTTTAATCTGGGCTCCTCCTCGGTGCCCCTGCTTTAGTGTGAGAAAGGGCTGGGCCTCCCTCGCTGTGCTGCTCAGGCAGCTCAGGGCTGGGGGCCTGAACACCGATGCCAGAGGTCTCTCAGTGGTGCAGGGAGAAAATCACTCCTGGGTGGTGGCTCTGCGCGACTTTGTGAGGTTCTGCAAGTATTTAACTGCCTTCTTCACATGCCGGTCCTCAGGGTCTGAGCAAATGAGCCGCCCCTGGGCGGTCACAAACCTGCTCGGAGGGAAGCCAGCAGGGGTGTCAGGCTTAGAAAGGCCTTCCAGAACCAGCCTGCCCTGAGCTGACCACCACTCCAGGCCCTGAGGGTGAGAACTTGCCTGAAGCCCATAGGTCGCCAGCAGCAGACCTGGGACATCAGGCTGCTTGCGGCTCAGTGAAAGCGACACTCCTCAGGCCCCACTTGAATGCAGATCTGAGGGGCCAGGGCTGCAGACCTTGTGTCCACCCCACCCACCTAGAGCCCGGGGATGGAGGGTGCCAGAGGGGGCTGTGCTGTGAGTTGTCCTCCACCCAGCTCGGGCCCAGGAAGGGAAAGTGACCGTGTGGTCACTGGCTGGCTGCGTGATATGGGGTGTCCCGCCCCTCTTGGTGCCTCAGTTTGACCATACATCAACAGAGAGGTTGGACCTCATGGCCTGAAGCCCTTGGGTGCCCCACTGTGGGCTGTAAGGAGCTGCCCTGGGAGTCAGGGGAGGAAGGGGCTCCTCTCGCCCCACGGCCCAGGGGCTGTCCTGGGAGCTTCAGGCTTTGCCCGCTCCCCAAGCTCTGTCTGAGGAATGGGGCACAGTGGAGGGGGACTCACACGATGGCTTCCTTGGAGCACTCGGCCGAGGTCTTGTACCAGTGCACCAGCTTTCTGATGGGAATGGCTCCCCCGAAGTGCTCCTGGCAGCACTCCCGGCCCACGTTGGTGGCTCGAGCTAGAGAGAGCAGAAGCAAGTATCTGAGGGTCTGGGGGTGTCTGTGGGGTGTGTGTGTCCCCATAGCTCTCTGTGCCTGTGTTCTCAGAGTGGGCGATTTTGTGTTTGTGTGTTAATGTGTGTGTGCCAGGCCTCTGTGGGGGTCCTGTGTGTTTGCATGTGTTTGTACACTTATCTGTGTGTGCATCTATAGTCAGCAACCTCGCCTTTCCCTTCTCGCATGAATATAAAAACCTCTTAATTCACACGTTCTTGGAACCAATCCTCCTGTCTTTGTGCTGCTTCCCTCATTGTACATAAAAGCCCATTACTAAGACAGATGCTAACACGTAATTGTGAGGACCACTCACTCTGCATGCAGACCCACAACTGCAGTTACCGCCTCCTAACATTGCAGCCCCAGATGTGCTGCACGCTGTCGTGCCCCAAGCCTGTCAGGGGCACAGGGTGGGCCACAGCATTGTCATCATCACCGTCTTCCTTTGACTACTTTCCTCCAGGTGTTCTGCCACCAGCCCCGGGTATCCCTGGTGGCCACAGAGGGGGTGTGATGGCGAGATGTGCGTGCCCACTCCCACCCCGCACCGGCACCTGCGCCAGGCTCTCACCAGCATGGCCACACTGCAGTGAAGCGCCCAGCAGCAGGGTGGCCAGGAGCAGCATCTTCGGGGTCGTCATGGAGCCAGAGCCGAGAGGCGGTCTCCGTGCAGGTCCCTCTGCTCAGCAGAGTTGAGCACGCCAGTGAGATTGGAGGTGACCTATTTAACCTCTTCAGGGTCATGCCCCGCCTCTGTCACCTCCCACACACTTCCTAGACCAGGGTGATTCGAAGAATTTGAGGTGATTCGGTAGAAATCCAGCCTTGGAATGTTTGTGGCTTTCCAGAGAATGGGTACTGGACAGAGGACAGAAGTGGGGTCCCTGTGTCCAGGGGCACGATGGCAACACTTCTCCTTTCCCAGGGGACATTTCTTAGTTCCTCTATTAGCAGAACCAGGAGGCGTCCATCCTGCACTGCGTTTGCCCTGCTTGGACACTAGTGAATCCTTCATGCCCGGGGCCCTGCAGGGACAGACGGGCTGGATGCACAAACCAAGAGCTTTGGGGTGCTAGGAGGTCCCCAGAGGGCTGCAGATTACTATGCACAGGCACCTAGCATCTGGCTCTGGGAAAGGCCTAAGTCTCAGAAGGGCCCCGAGTGACCACTGCCTGTCCTTCCTCAGGCTGGGCTTTAACCCATTTAGTCCACACGGCACTGGCTTCGGTGGATGGGGAAGCCCCATTCCCTGGACGCGGGGCCCTTGCTTCAGATGCAGGCAGAATGGACAGACGCTCGAGAGATGGCACATCTCACTTCCAGCAGAGTTGTGTGGCACAGTCCACCCTGAACACCCACTCAGGTTCCCACCAGGCCCCTGCACGCTTTCCAGGAACCCAACTTGGGACTTTCTGCGCAGCCCAAGATCTCAGCACCACTGCATGCTGTCAGTCCCCTGACCAGCAAGGCTCCCAAGGGAGAGAATGTGAGAGGGACTCAGGTGTCAGGCCCAGTGGCACACACCTGTGATCCAGCACTCAAGAGGCTGAGGCAGGAGGGTCACAAGTGCAAGGCCTCCCTGGGCTACCTAGTCAGTTCAGAACAGCCTGAACTACATAGTGAGACCCTGCCACAAATAAATAAGAAGGGCCCCCTGCCTGCCTCCAAGTGTGCAGCATCTTGGCAGGGCGGATCAAGGTCTGGAGGTGCCTGGACTTTGATTGTGACACATGGGGTCTGGGCCTGGCTTCCCTTGTCCCTGAGTGAGCAGGGGTGGCTGGGAATGACACCCCCGCCCTGGAGCATGGTGTCAAGTGCCTTGGGTTCTCTGGGAGTCAGCTCTGTGTTAATCGCTGGTTCACTGTTAAATTTGCATTAACAGTGATGAGAACAAAAGCTGATGTTTGTTGAAACCTAGTTCCCAAGGGCAGGACTCAGAATGTAACCTCATGTGTCCCCAGGCATCGAGGAGAGCACCAGGTCACATCAGGACAGGACAGGTGCGTCAGTGCCTGGGGGTGGGGGGTGTCCCTGACAGAACCTCCTTGCCAGCAGGATTCTGAGCCATGATCTGGAGCCTCAGTTTCCCCTATAGAGGGAATTCTAGATGGTTCCTATGAGTGCAGCCAACAGCAGGTCTGGGAGAAATGGGTTCTTCTCTTGGTGGTTCTCACACCAGCATTTATTTCTCTGCTTCTTTTAAATCACATCAGCTTCCAGAGATGCTAACCCTGCCCCTCCCCAGGCCACAGTCCAGGTGGCCTCTCTGTCCCCGGTCTCTCTGGCTGGGCTCTCGCTCCTGTCCACCTGCACATGCTGGGGGGGGTCTCCCAAGGGTGCACCCCCCCTGGCGCATGGTCCCTGCTCCTGCATGTCAGAGGGGCACCCAGCTGGTCTCCCACCCTGGCAGGATTGGGGAAGGAATGGGGGGGCAGGAGGCCTGGGTCCTGGGTGGAGGCGGGAGGGGGAGCTGTCTGCTGATCTGCCCTGGAGGGTGAGCTGCCTCCTCACCCGTGCTCTCTGCCTGGTGGCATGTGCCCACCCTCTTGGGACTTCTCCACCTGCCCCTGAGGCCAGTGATTACTGTTCTGGGGAATAGACTGCTCTCATGCGATTAATGACTGGACCCCCCCTCTTCTGGGGAACTCCTCGCCCGGGTTCTCAGTCCTCTGTCTGCTGCCCACTCGGAACCTTTCTCCGGAAGGCCCAAATTCCCCTCTCCTTCTGGGTAACCGGTCACAGCAGCAGCAGGGGCAAAAGGTCCTGGATTAGCTCTGGGCTGGCGCAGCAGAATGGTGGTGCTGTTTGGGTGGTCCTCTGGGCTGTGCCAGTGGCGGGGAGGTGGAAACTGAGGAGGCTGGGTGCAGCTTTGCTCTCGGCAGTTCAGAGGAGGGATTTGGAACAGGCCTGAGACTGCGGGTGAGATAAAGACCCTGGAGTGCAGGGTGGGGACAGGTTGCTTCTGGCCTGTAGACCTTGGAAGTCTGCCTGGTGGTGGCAGCATGGACTGGTAGGTAGGACTCATATCAGGGAGGCGGGGAGGGCACTGCCCAGGCAAAGTGGGGCAGGAGAGGGAATGTAGGGAGACAAATTAAGAAAGCAGCGAGAACTCTTGAGGAGAAACAGCCCAGATGTCAGCTCACATAGTAAGGTCCTTGGGGACAGGGCTGTGGCTCCTTCACCTCACAGCAGGGCATCACTAGCACCTAGCACAGTGCTGGGCGCATGTGGATGGACTGGGGGTGACCCTCAGCCTGGTGAATTCACGACAGAAGGAAGCCAAGGCGAGACTGACTCAGGGCTGAGGTGCCTCCCAGCCTTGTTTGGGACACTTGGAACCCAGGACATTGGTAAGGTGGTTTCCTAATCAGGGATTAACCAGACTTATTCCTCCTCTGTTTCTCCAGGAAATGCTGGGATTCCGAGGGACCTTCCCATGGGCAGGTCCTGGAATCCAGGCGTTGGGAGCAGGGCCTGGGGGCCTTTCCAGGGAAGCAAAGTCTAGCACCTGGAGGACCAATGGGATGGTCAGGAGTACTGCCTGGGGGAGGTGGCAGCCTCATGGAGGGCTGCACAGAAGGGCAGTCAGGGCAGGTCCTCTGGCTGGAGGGAGGGCAGGGCATGAGCGGGGCCTGGTGGTGTCCGGAGCACAGTGCGGAAGGAAAACTGGGTAGGAGCGGGAGGAAGTGGTCCTGGTGGCCCCTCTGACTGAACCTGGCTGCACACCGCCTGCCAGTGCACTGTCCTCCTGCCCCAGCCTCTGGGGTGCTGCCTCAAGGGACACCCGTGGAGTAAGGCCAGCCCTAGGTGTCAGCCTCCACCCTGCTTTGGCCAGAAGGGGCTGGACCAGTGGGATTCTGGCTCCTTCGCCCTAGAAGAGAAGGCGTGCCTGTCACTGGTGACAGCGTGGGGCCAGACAGGGAAGCAGGTGGCTGGGGTGGAAGTCTCCCCACCTTCCATTGCACCTGACAGTTGCCAGGAGCCAGGAGTGGAACTCTGGCCGGAAGTGTCATCCCAGGTCACAGCGGTGTCCACTGAGACTCCAGCAAGTGCGGTGACTTGCCTGGGTCTCCCAGAGCCTCTCCAGAAGGATCCTGGTTTTGTCCGCTCACCCCCATCCTCTAGCAACCGAAGCTGGATTTGTCCTGCCCTGCTAGGAACCAGAGATCAGGGCCAGCCCGGCTGAGATGGGAGGGTTCTCAGTGTGGTCTCCCCCACTCATCCCCAAATCTGGGCCACTCCCCACCTCAGTGATGAGCCCATCATTCCCGACAGGCTGTCAGTCCTCTTGCTTCCCTGGGTCAGAGACCCAAGCATCAGCCCTGCCCCAGGCTCTCCCCCTTTGGAGCCCACATTCAATCGGCAAGCCCGCCTTGAATCCA
This sequence comes from Hystrix cristata, assembly GCA_004026905.1. Taxonomy (NCBI): domain Eukaryota; kingdom Metazoa; phylum Chordata; class Mammalia; order Rodentia; family Hystricidae; genus Hystrix; species Hystrix cristata. The sequence goes on along the minus strand of PVJO010007930.1, from coordinate 29,653 downwards.
TCTCCTCCTCACCATCCACGTGGTGCCCCCTCTGTCCTTCTGCTGGACCCCGGCCTGTACTCCTGTCCCAGCTTCCAGGCTCGCCCCTGCAGTGTGTCCCCTTTCTAAAGCCTGGTGACACAATTCCAAGCAAGGTTTTGCCCTCCCAAGACCCTTCAGTGATTGGCCTCCCCATTGCCCTCAGGACGAAGCCAGATTCCTCCACTTCTCCAGCCAACTGCTTCCCCCAGCCCACCACCCGTGGCGCCACTCGGGTTTTCAGTTCCTTGAAATATGGGCTCTCACTGATCCCCAAGGCCAAGCTGTTTCTCTTGTCTAGAACACTCATTTCCACCCACCACCCCACTTCCTTTCACTTCTGCCTTCCTCAGATCCTGCGTGGACCCTTCTTTCAATGCCTGCTTTCCCTCATGTCCCCAGAGGTCACTGACTCCCCCCAATCACATCTATCTTCATGGTGTGTTGCGACTGCTGGTTTATTTGTTGTGTCTCACACAGAAGGCTGTGGAATGCTTGAAAATGAGTATCTCTTGTGTTCCAACTTGTCCTTCTAGGGTTTAGCACCCAGTAGGTGCACAATAAAATGTTTGTTGAAAAGGCTAAGAGACAGGATGGATGGATGGATGCATAGGTGAGTGAATGGATTCAAGGATGATGGATTAAAGGATGATGGATGGGTAAAGGAGTAGACAGATGGCTGTCGAATGGATGTGTGGATGGATACATGCGTGTATAGATGCCCGAATAGACAGAAGGCCACTTACAATTTTCTGAACTATAGCGTGAGCCCAGTTTACATTCTATCCCAGGGGCTCCTTGACTTCCAGACAAATTATTTTTGATCCACTGTGTCCCTCCCACCAGCTCACCAGTCCTTTTTCCCTCAAATCCTTTTATCACACATGAGGCAGAGGAATCCAACCAAGGGAACTCTGATTCTTTTTCTTTTTTCTTTTTTTATTTTGGTTTTTTGAGACAGGGTCTCACTATGTCGTTCAGGCTGGCTTTGAGTTCACTATGTTGCCCAGGCTGGCCTCGAATTTGCAGCAATCCTCCTGCCTCTGCCTCCTAAGTGCTGGGATTACAGGCGTGCGCCCGACTGATTTTTTTTTTTTAATCTGATTTATAACTTTCTTGTGGGTTGTGGCCATGTTCTGCTAACCACAAGATGCCTCGGTGGTAGCTTTGATCCCAGGCTCTTCAACCCAGAGGGGCCTCCTTCTTCAGCCACAGCTCTGTCTCCTGGGTCTTCACAGCCTCCCACACACAACCCCTCCCCTCCTACTGACAACGTGGTCCCGTCTCTCCAACCATAAAGCTCGCTTCTTGACCCCGGAACCTCCGCACCCTTCCTTTCTATTTCTCCTTTCATTTGTGACCCAGCTTCTCCGCTGTGTAGCTTATATCTCCCACTGCCATTTCCTCTCTGCCCACTTGCAATTTGTTTTTTTTTTTTTTTTTTTTTTTTTTTTTTGCGCCAGGGACTGAACTCAGGGCCTTGTGCTTGCTAGGCAAGTGCTTTAACCACTGAGCTAAGTCCCCAGCCCCTCACTTGCAATTTTAAAAAAAATTTTGTATTAGTGCATGTTTGCAGAACATAATGATTATGTTCCTCATGGCGAGCTGGCTTGTGTATATAACACATTTTAATTCCTTCTACCTCTTTTCCCTCCCTCCCTCCAACTCTTGGTCCCCTTCCCATTTGCATAAGACCTATCTCTTGGTTTCTTACTACCTGTCTTTTTTTTTTTACTTTACATCAGGAATTTTTTATTAGTACATGTTTGCTTTAAGTAATTCCTATCTTTTATTTTGCTTTTTAAATTATTTACTTTCGGGGCTTCTCATATAAGAGAATCCATGCAATATTTAAGCTTGTGTGTCTGATTTCTTTCACTTAACATTATGGTCTCAATTATGGCATCAATTTTCCTACAAATGACTCAAATTTATCCTTCTTTACACCAGAGTGGTTCGCCACTGTGTAGAAACACCACTCGTGATTTAATGAATCCTTAGCAACATGGCTTCTGGCCCGAAGATCCTGGGGCGCACCCTCTAGGCCTCAGTCCCCATGGCCTCACTCTCAACTCCCCCCCAAAAAAATGGGCAGCATTGGGTGGTGGCTACCAGCACATGTTGTGGACGCGTCCTCTCCATTCCTGGTCCACCTTCCACCGGTTGCTGGTGGCGCAACCAAGGTGCTGCGAGATGGCCTTCAAGGGACAGCTAGGAGACTTAACTGGGGGGACGAGTGGAAAGTGCCTAGTCCCCAGCCAGTTCAGTGAGTCCCTTTCCATCCCTGGGAACCTGTTCGCTTGCGGACACTCCTTGCTGGGATGTGGGATGTGATTCTTCCCGGTTCTCTTCTTGCTGTGGGCAGGGCAGGATCTCAGAGAGGACATTCGTTGGTTCATTGTGTCTTTACTGCCACCTTAGGAGGTAGAACTATGATTATCCATGTTTAAGGAAATTGGGGACCTCCCAGAGTGGTTTGTAGACTTCCCAGGGCACAGAGCTAGCAAGTGGCAGAAGCCTGCCCAGGGTTCTGTCCTAGACTTTTTTTTTTTTTTGGTGGTGCTGGACATTGAACCCAGCAGTTCATACACACTAAGCAGGAACTCTACCACTAGCTATACCCTTGGCCTCTTTTTATTTTATTTTGAGACAAGGTCTTGGTAAGTCGCCCAGGCTGACCTGGAACTTGTGATTCTCCTGCCTCAGCCTCCCAAATAGCTGGCATTAGAAGTGTACAGCACCACACCCAGCTCCTCTGTTTTAGACTTTGTTTTTGCCTCAAGCAACAGCTCTCTTTCTTTCTGATGTCATCTACTCCAGACCTTTGTCCTCTGATAGACACTTTCTTAACCTCTGTCCCCAGCTCAGATGGTTGACCAGTCAGACACAGCACCTGCCTGCCTGTCGTCCGTCTGTCTGTCTGACTCTGTCTGTCGTTCAGCTCCTCCTGCCCCTGCCTCCCACTCTAGCCAGCTCAGTGCCATCCTGTCTCCTATTGTAGACCGTGAGCTCCTGGGGAGCAGAAATCTGCACCCCCCTTCAGCCCCAAGAATAGTTCCCTCTCGAGCCAGCTTCCCTTTTCTGTTCCGGCCAGCATCATGCCCACCTCCCCATCTGCCCCGCGCCCAGTCTGAAACTTTGCCCTTGACTCACCCCTCGCCTCCAGCCCCCACATCTCGTCAGACTGAGACTGCTTCGTGCCATTTTCCGAGGGAGCTCAGCTTCCTCACCTCCTCCTCACTCCCGCTGGCTCAGACTCTTCCTTCTACCCAGACAGTCTCACCAGCGGGACTGTTCCCTCCTCCTGGTCTCTCCCAATGCCATCCAGCCTGTGGGCCGTGTCTGTACCTAACTGTTTTTCACCATGGAATATTCTCCTCAAGAACCATCAGTAGGTTGCTGGGGATTTAGCTCAGTGGTTAGAGTGCGTGCCTCATAAGCACAAGGCCCTGAGTTCGACCCCCAGCACCAAAAAAAAAAAAATAAAAAAGAGAGAGAGACATATATCAGGAGCCATGAGATTGTATATATAAGAACCATCAGTGGCTCCCTAGCCAGCTGACACTTTCCATTGAATCTTACCAGGGCATCCTTCCCTCCTATTCATTCGCATCTCACTGCTCTCCATGCAGCTCCTGTGGGCATCCTCCCTCTCCCCCAACTTGGTTTACTGCTTCCAAAGTCCAGCCTCCTCTGCTGGCTTATCCCTCCCACCTTGGCCCTCTGCTCTTGATAAGACATAAAAGGCAAAGCATGGTGTCGCTGTACCACTGAGGGATGAGGGTCAAATGAGTCCTGTGGCCAGCTCTTGCATTTGGCTCCACCATCAGTGCGCAGTGATACTTTGAGCTCAAAGTCGCTTCTCTCTGAGCCTCAGTTTCTAAGTCTGCAAAATGAAAATAAAAATGTAAGTACATTAAAAGGCTGCACTTTGTATGCTGCCTTAGTGCCTATATCTGGCAAATTGTGTGTTCCTGACTTTAAATATCATGTATCTGCCAACAACTTTCAAGTTTTGTGAACAAACTCCAGACTCGTGCATCCAGCTGCCTACTCAACATGCCAAATAGGTGCCTCCATCCCCCAGTACAAAATCAAATTCCTGACTCCCTTCTCACCCAGCCTCACCCCCAAGCTCCACAAGCCCCTTCATTCCGGTTACTTGGGCCAGAAATTTAGGTGCTTTTCTTGCCACCTCTTCTTCTCACCCCCCACTTCTCATCTGTTGGAGAGCTCATGGCACCACCTTCCAGATATATCCAGAAACGCCATTCCTCCCCCAGTGGCTACACCCACCTTGGGACCAGCCCTCCCTCCATACTTGCCCTGCTTTCCTGTGTTCAGAATACCCCCGCAGCTCTGTGATCACTGGGCGACCAGCCACAAGTTCTGCTCTGCTCTGTGCCCCACCCTTCCCTCCCTGGCCTCCTCCCAGCCTCCCTGACTCTGCTCTCACCTTGCTGGCCTCCTGGCTGACACTCACTCCTCAGGACATATGCATGGACTGACTGCTTTTCAAGCCTGGATCTTTCTCTCCCCAGATACCCGCAGGCCTCCAGAATATCACCTTTCTTTGAGGTGACCCTACTTAAAATTGCATCCTTTCACACCTCTTCCTCTTCTTTGATTTTTCCATTTTCTTTGTTGCTGTTTTATTACCATCCTCAGACGCATTCAACTGCTCACGTGCTTCTTAGGTCTGCTGCTCATTGGCCGTCTGCCAACTGCAGCCCCTGCCCCATCGCACTGGGACAGAAGTCCACTGGGACAGGGGCCTTTGTTTCTTTTGTTCAGCAAAGCCTGTCCGCTGGCCCATGGTAGGCCTTCAGTAGTACTTGTTGCTTTGAATGAATGAATGAATGAGTGAATGGTGGTGTTGTTCCCGAGGCAGGGCACAGGGACCATTCTCGTGGACTTGCTCATGCTAGTGGACTGGTTTCCACACCTCTGTGGTGTCAGGGACTCAGGGCTCTGGAACTCTAGCAACTGATTCTTCCTGAGGAGCCCTCCTAGTTCCAATCCATTTCTTTCTTTCTTTCTTTTTTTTTTTCCTTTTGAGTGCTGGGGATTGAACTCAGAGCCCTACACTTACTAGGCAGCTGCTTTACCGCTTGAGCTAAATCCCCAACCCTCCAAGCCATTTCAGAGGTAGGTCTTTGGTTCCCCAGTGGCCCTTGGACAACTCAAGGCTCACCCCTCAGAGTGCAATGACAGAAGCACTGAAGGGGCAGAAGTCTGCTGTCCCTAGTTCAGCAGCCTGCCGGTGGTGGTGGGGCAGAGGGCTGAGGGTCCTCTTTGGCAGAAAGAGGACCCTCTGTGCGCCCAAGAAACACGTTCAGCACCAGGGCCAGCGGCAGGAGCCAGGGAAGGAGAGCCGGTGCTCTCTCTGAGGAGCCTGGTGAGTCTGGCCTCTTCGAAGACTGGGGAAGCTCCCTGCATCCTTGTCCAACACCAGCCACTGCCAAGAAGCCAGCAGGGAGAGGCGCTACGCTCATCAGCTTTCTGTGATTAACAATGTGGCCCAATCCTTCCTGGGTCATGGCTCACTCCAGTGGGGCTGAGGACCCAGGCAGAAGCATGAAACCCTAGAGACTCCTCCTCTGGAGAGAATCCTGCACCCCACAGGCTGTGGTACCTGGCAGATTGGGCCACGGCTGCCCTGTCTTCCCACACAGCGGCAGCTCCTCTCCACACACTTGGCTTCCTGCAGGCCCCTCCTCTCAGCCTTGTCTGGGCTCCATCCAGCAATCAGCTCGTTGCTGCTTCTCCTATTTTTAAATGAAACTAACACTACCTAATCTATCACCAAAAATAGTGTGGCATTTTTATTGGAACCACGACGGATTTACAGATGACTTAGGGAGGACAGACAGCTTCCTGCCCTTTTCCCCTGCCCCCTGTTGTCTTTCGTTCTGGCCGGCCGACCCCTTCTCCCAGCAAGCTCCCCCTTCCCTCAGTCTGCAGCTAGAGCAGGGGCACTGGCTTTTCCACGTCTTGTGTCTTATGTGGGTTGTGGGTGGGTTGTGGGTTCATTAGGTTGTTCTCTGGAAAGGAGAGGGAGTGGGAGGAGCCCAGCCAGGGGGTGACCTCAGGTAAAGGCCCTGGGGGTCACTTCAGCTTGCAAACTCAGCGGGTGCAGGGGATGGTGCTCAAGAGCTGGCGTCAGAGGTAAAATCAAGCAAACGGAGAAGGCTCTGGTTAGCACCAGCATCGTGCCCCCACCACCCATGTGTCCACCACCAGGTGCGCTGGTGTGCAACCCACGTCCCTGGTTCTCCTTATCACAGTATAGAAACAGGATTGGCATCCATTAGGCCACGCATTTCTTCCTATTTTACTAACTAATGTGCATATGTCCTTAGGCAATATACAGTTGCCACTTGCTATCTGTAGGCGATCAGTTCCAGGACCCTGGAGGATCTCAAATCCTGCAGATCCTCAGTCTCCTCTATAAAATGTTATAGTGTTTGCAGGTAACCTGTGCACATCCTGCTGTGTGTTTTACATCATCTCTAGATTGCTTATGTTATTTAACGCAATGTAAATGCTATGTAAATAGCCTCTATACTGCTTTCTTTAGGGAGTAATGACAAGAAGAAAAGCCTGCACATGTTCAGCACGGACACAATTTTTTGATAGTTTTGATTCACACTTGTTTGATTCTGTGGCTGCAGGACCTATAGATATGGAGAGCCAGCTGTGTGGTATTATTAATGTACCTTTTGAACTTTTTATTAACACCACGTATTGTAGCTATACTTCCACATCTGGAAGCATTATACCCGAGAGAGTCATTTGTGTTGATAGATGCCAATGTGTTTCTTTCTTTTCATCACTGTATACTGGTCTGTGCAGTAACTCTAGCACAAATAACTACAAGATAGTGAGGTTGTTGGTATAGGATGTGTGCCAGCTTACTCACTTACTAGCTCTGTGATTTTGGGTAAGTTCTTTATGATCTCTGAGCCTTTGTACTCCTACTTGAAAACTGTGGCTCCTGAAAACCGTGTATGAATTTATATTAAAGCTATGGCAAGAGGTGCCTCTTTTTTGTGTGTGTGTGTGTGTGCTGGGGATCAAACTCAGGCACTTGAGCTTGTTAGGCAAGCGCTCTACCACTTGAGCTAAATCCCCAATGCTGATGGAGTGCATCTTAGCACACATCAGGGCCTAGAGTGGATCCCAGCACCAAAAATTAATAAATAAATAAAAAGAAGGTTCCCATGGATGTAATGGGAACAGCAAACTTCACAGAGAGAAGGCCAGGCCAGTGTCTTCCTCAGTGTCCCTGGCAGTAGATGAGTTGCTCCTCCCCTCTCTTGGCCACCACACCAGAGGAAAGAGGACCCTGGACTGTGTGAATGGTTCCCTGACTCTATCTGTATGATAGTAGTCATGACAACATATAAGCCCCTGGAAAGAGGCCCCACGGGTGGCGATGAAGACCAGGAAAACGTCCGGGTAGGCAAGAGCATGGGCACTCAGGGACCCCGGAGACTCCAGGGTTTCTAGAGTCCCCTCCGCCTGCTCTTTCTTCTGGGAGATCTGGAGACAAACAGGACCTGGGACAGTCCAAGTTTTCCAGGGACTCCGGCCAGGCCTGGGAACCATGTTTTTGCATGTGTGTGTGGTACTGAGGGTTGAACCTAGAACCCTTGCACTGACATATATCCCCAGCCCTTTATTTATTTTAAGAGAGGCTCTCACTAAGTTGTTAAATTGCCTGGCTGGGCTCAGACTTGTGGTCCTCCTGCCTCAGCCTCCCAGAGTACTGGGATTACAGGCATGTGCCAGCACACTGGGCTGAAAGCCACGTCTTCATCAGGAAGTGATAGTGGCTGGACAGTTGGAAGGGCTCGGAGTGGCTTGGACACATCTTCACATGCTCCCACTGTCAGCCTCTCACATCCCTTTGAGCAAATAGCTATTTCCCTCCAGGAATTGCCTGTGCATCTCTCCCCATGGACAGGTGGCTTTCCATGAATTTGAAAGGGACAGCACAGACAACAGGCCAGGGAGTGTCAAAGGACACTGGTGGCTCTGGACCTGCCTCTCTTGACTCCTTCCAGGATCCATGGCGGCCACTGACACAGAGGAGAACAGTGTGCTTGTGTCCTCACAAGCCTTACAGAAACAATGGATGGCGGGTAAAGCTTGGTCACGTGATCACCGTGACAGGCTCAGAAGGCTTCTGGGAGGAAGTGACATCCAAGCTGAGACCAAAGGATGAGCAGGCATTAGCAGGGGACAGTGATGGAACAAATTATCCCAGTCAGGGAGAAGACTGGCTTAAGGATATAGCAAAATGTGTGGCCACAGGGGTCTGGAGGGGGTGAAAATGGGGCACAGTCCAGTGTGGTGGCACATGCCTATAATCCCAGCACTTGGAAGTTTGAGGCAAGAGGATCTCCATGAGTTTGAGGCCAGCATGGGCTACATGAGTTCAAGGCCAGCCTGAATTACACAGCAAGACTCTGTCTCAAAAAAACCCCAAAAAAACAACAACAACAAAAAAGAAAATGGGGAACCAGCAGCAGGGGAATGAGGCTAGGGCTCAGCTGGGCAGAGGGAATCCTCAAAAGACCCGGCATGGAAAGTGCCCTTGTGGGTCGCTAGAGCCGTGACAGACAATTTGACTCCTGTGCCCGCCAGCCTAGAATGCTCTGGCTTGGCTTCTGGGCTTGAGAGAATCTTGAAAGGTTGGCCAAGTCAGTCACCTGGCAAAGGTTGGTGCCAGTGTGGTTAGTATTCTTCTCCCTGTTTCTTCTCTTGCCTTGTGAGGCACATCCAGGTTGCTGGGACCCAGAGCACAAGGGAAAGTGCAAAACCTTTCCTCTTTCCAGTTCCACTCTGTGAGAATTCCAGATGAACATAGCCAGCTGGCTGCTCAAGGCTGGCGCCCAGCACATCTGCAAAGAGGGTGCATGAAGAGGAGGGAGACAGACCATGGACAGCATGTTTTTCTCAGCCAAGGGGGTGTTTCCTAGCCTTTATTAGCATCACACAGGTTACTGTCAAGTCCAGCACCTTAGGCCAAGCACAACACAGTTTCCCTTCCTGTTGTCAGATCACCAGCATGGGCTAAATTATACAGCAATAAAAACCTCAGACTCTCCCTGACTTAAAACCATGAAGGTTTACTTCCTCCTCAGCCTGCGTGTTCACACACAGAAGCCAGCGCTCTTTCTGTGGCTGGAAGATCTGAATCACCTTCAGTTTAGGATCCAGCTACTTCTGGAACGCTGCCAGGTGCTGCCCCAGCGGTACTGAAGGCTTTGGTGAGTCAGCCCTCTGCAACTGTGTGTGTGTGTGTGTGTGTGTGTGTGTGTGTGTGTGTGTGTGAGTGTGTGGCACTGGGGATGGAACCCAGGGCCTTGCCCATGCTCGGCAAGCACTCGACTGCTGAGCTATACTCCAAGCCCTTCTAATTTTATTTGGAGACAGGATCTTCGTAAGTTGCCCAGACTGACCTCAGACTTGTGACCTTCCTGCCGCCAGCCTCTGGAGTGGCTGGGATTACAGGTGTGGGTCAGTGTGCCCAGCTCCTCTCAGCAATTGCATCCTTATACCTTGTGAAACACACACTTCGTCCACTCCAAAATCACTGGCTTGAACTCATCTCTTGGCCCGCAACAACCCCAAAGATACCAGGACAAGAAGTCTTGTCTTGTGCCCAGGAGGCAACAAGCCAGAAATACCTCAGAGACTGACTGACCGGTCCAGTCTCCAAGGACTTGACTTCCCTTTCTGTCCCAAGTCATCTTGTTAGTCTGGTTTTAATTAGTTATGATACATGTGTTTTGACCTTTCCAAGTTCAAAAGCAATTGAGAGGGGAAGTTATCTGAACTTGAACAGCATGTGTCAGCTTAGGGAAAAAATATCCTAATTAAAAATGATTCTTGTCTGCCTAATGATACCATAATATTTCTTCACCGTATTTTACTGAAAACCAGGAAGACTGCACTACACTATTGGTATCCTATAATCCTATAATTATAGTCTCTTTTGGATGCCAAATAACAAACTTAAATAGAAATAGGTTTTTTTGTGTTTTTTGTTTGTTTGATTGCTTTGTTTTATTTTTTTTTGAGGCAGTGTCTCGATATGTGATTCAGGCTGGCCTCAAACTCGCAGTGATCCTCCTGCCTCAAACTCCCTAGTGCTGGGATTACAGGAGTGACCCACCACACCTGGCCTAGAAATAGGTTGTTTCAAGTTGAATGCCGTGTTACAGCCTATAGTCCTGTAACCAGAGTTTTGAGGTGAAAGCTGCAGATCTAGGGGTCCCAATGAGCCAGGCTCAGTCATCTTCCCAAAATATGCCAATCAAGGAGCAGGGATGAAGGGCGGGAAAGGACCTTTAATCAGCACAGCTATAATGGAAGGACAGATAGGGGTTCAAGAGTTGTCCTTGAGGGACTGGCAGGGGCTTTGGGGTTTTATAGAAAAGGAAACAAAGGCAAGGATTGGGGGTCTGCATAGATGCAGCATAGGTAATCCTGGTCCTGGTCAAGCCCTGATCTAGTTGATCATCGTCTGGGGAGAGATCTGGTTCTCATGAGATGATTGCTCCCGTTTGGGCGGGGGTGTCATGGGGTGGGCTTCGAGGCTCACTTTTCCTGGAATCCAAGGAGATTGCAGATTTAGAACAATGACTGGAGACTTCTAGGTGCCATTCCAGGAATAAAAGCAACTTGATATCCATGCAAATTTTTTTTTCCTCCAGAACCGGGGATTGAACCAGGATAACTTTCACTATATCACCAGCTTTTTTTAGACAGGGTCTTGCTAAGTTGCCCAGCCTGGGCTCCAACTCACCTGGGATCCTCCTGCTTCAATCTCCCAGAGTGCTTGGATGGTAGGTGTGCGTTCCTATGCCTGACTGTCCCTGCAAATCTTGAAATAGCTGGAATTACTCTTATCCTAGTGTCCTCAGTATTGATGTGGGACGATAGGCTAGATAAATTTAGTGCTAAGAAATCTTGTATTACAGCCCTAGTTTGTAGACAGACACTCTTGAAGTGATTAATATTCCTACTAGCAGAACTAAGCAGGGATCTGACCCAGAGTTTTAAGACAAAAAAGGAGATGGATACAAAAACGAACGTGGAGATGGCAAGCTTGTCCTGCTTTTAATTAGCCACTGGGCATCTGAGGCCCAGTCTCGAGTTCCTGTTACAGTCCCAGCTCCTCAGGGAACTGACTGAGCAATGCAGCAAACCCCACCTCAAAAAACAATAACAGCTAGGCACTATGGCACACACCTGTAATCCAGGCACTTGGGAGTCTGTGGCACAATGATCTCTGTGTGTTCGAAGCCAGCCTGAACTACATAATGAATTCAAGGCCAGCCTGGACTACTGGACTACATAGCGAGAATTTGTCTCAAAAATATTAAAAAACAAACAAACAACAGCAACAAAAAGTTTCAAGCCCTTTTGAAACATCTATTGTGTAATCATAGAGTCTGTTTACTGAGAATCCATTGGGCACTGGACATTTTTCTTAGGCTTTTAGTGGGGATTATCTCATGACATTTTCACACACGAGATGAGTTATTCCTGTTTTATAAAGGAACAACCCAGGCCCAGAGAGCTTAAGTGACGCGGCCAGAGAGCCCACGTTATGTTCTGTTGCTATATTGTGAAGAAACAAGATGCTTATTGCAAAGAATTCTTTTCTGTCCTCTGGACACAGGAGGATGCCCTGAAGATAAGAGGGGATCACTTGCAAAGTGCGCACTGCTCTGACATTCTCCCGGGTTCGGAGGCAGCAGCACCCCCGGGTTGGTGAGATTAGGGAGGAACCTTATGGTCTCCAGCTGCCCAGCGTGGCTACCGGCTCAGGAAAGCCAGCCTGGTATTTAGACCTGTGCTAAGTCCCTGCAGCTGAGTCATTATTTATCCAGGAAAGCACATGACTGAGCAGAAGTGAATGGGCACTTGTGGTCTCCTGAGCTCTTTCACACCATAGGAGGGGCTGGGCACGTGTATATACAATGCAATGCTACACACATGCACACACATATGCGCGTGGATGTGCATGCACACAGACACACACAACACACACACTCACGCAGACTCCCTGCACCTATTATTTAGCCTGACTCTGGAAATTCCCAGCCATTCACTTCTGTATTTTTCTGTCTGGCCTCACCCTTTAAGGGAATGTACAGAGGAGAGAAGGGGAAATAAGAGCAAAGGGCAAAGAGGGAGAAGGCTGAGAGTAGCTACTGCCGAGGGACTCTAAAACCCCCAGGTGGGAACAGAGTGGTCTGGTGCTGTGGGCTCTAAAATGTTGGCACTGGTGAGGTGGCAGAGCACCCCCCCGCCCAGTTTGGAGGGCCGAGCAAGGTGGAGCAAGAGAGGAGAGGGGAAGGGGCTGCAGTTGGAAGGTGCAAATTCCCAGGCCCCTACTCCCCGGTCCGGATTCAGCAAGTCTGAAGTGGACTCAGGACTCTGTGCTTCTAAGAACTCCAGTCCAGCTCTGCTGCTTGAGAGCCATGCATGTGGCCCCAAGCTACTGCCACACTCTCTGACAGCCTCCCTTCCATCACAAGAAAGATGGGGATCGTTGTACACAAAGATAACTTAGCACACTTCCTTGTACGAGGACACACATAAATGATGGCTCCCATTATTATGTCTAAAATTGTAACAGGGACCCCCAGGCTGGACCTATAGATGCTCAATGGGTAACTAAAAGCAGGAGAAACGTTGGCGTACCTGCCATTATTTTGTGTCTATCTCTTTTATTACTTTAAAAACTTTGGGTGAGAACCCTGCTCAGCTCTGCATGTAGTCATGTTAATTACTTAAGGAAAGTCTGTCTAAATACCGGTAATACAAGTTTCATTGCCCTAAGTTATTGCTTAACCTATCTCATCCCCCTTCAAATCTGAGGACACCAAGGTAAGAATAGCTTAAGTGGTTTCAGGATCTGCAGCGACACCCAATTGCCAGCTTTTACAACATCCAGGTCCAGAACCCCTGGAGCGATGCCCAGAAGTACCCAGTCACTGTCCTGAACCTGCAGTCACCTAGGACTCCAGAGAAAGGAGAGCCTTGCAGAACACCCCACCCCACAAGCAGCAAGCCCGTGGTGGGAACAGAGTTATCCCTCGAGGAGTGATGGGGCATCTAGAACATCCCAGAACCAGTCCTGAGATTCCCACCAACCAGACCATGGTTTGAGGAGGGTTACCTACACTGCCGGCTATACAAGCCCCCGACCCTTCCTTTGTCCCCCTTTTCTGTAAAAGCCCAAAGCTCCTATCAGCCCCTCGAAGACAGATCTTGAATCTGTCTGTCCTGCTTGTCAAAGCTCCTTTCCTGACCTCACTGTTGCTTGTCTCCTGATTGGCCTTTGGCATGGGTGACTGAGCCTGGGCCACGGCGACCCCTTGGAGCAGGGGCTTCCACCCTAAGTCTCCAGAGGCAGTATTATATAACAATAGCCCCTCAAAACTTGGCATTAGTGGCAGGAACTGCTTCGGCTAAATCCAGCTCTGTAACTGAAAGAGAAAATAAAACCACACAAACCCTCGGCGATCCCTGGAGTGTGACTCTGAGCCAGAAGGCCTCCCACTCCATCCCTCTTCTTGGACCTGCCCTGAGAATGGGCTCAGAAGGCAGCAACATGTCTCATCACTGAAAAGCCCCGTTGGTGCTTCCTGCAGCTGGTGGGTGGTGTGCAGAGAGCTGGCATCAGGCTGCTGCCGCAGGGATCCTTCCCATAGGGAAGACACTGGATCTGGGAGGACCATGGAGAGCCCCCCTCACTGTAGAGGGCTCTGCTCCCTGCATGGGGGCAGCAAATGCAGATTTCTGCCAGAAACACAGACCCAAATCTCTATGGGGCATGACAGGTAGTAATGAGGTAGAATAGAAAAAATAAAGACAGGTAGAAAGGGGACAAAGGGAATCATAATTTTGAAATTGTACTTTTAAGAAAAGCTGCAGCTTTAGGATACAAAGGTCACCTTAAGGTTACCATAACCTTTTTCCCTTCTAGAAACTCACTCTTAAAAAAGTATTCTCTCCTAAAGGTTTTAAAGATACACTAAACTTGTGCACTGGGCTGTGCTTTTCGCCTATAAAGTGTGCGTCCTGCCTCAAGGAAGCGGTCCTAGCCAGAAGGCAGCAGATCTCTAAATTTCAAATACACGCAAACAGTTGGCCTTCAAACCCAGCCCACCAATGGGTGGCCTGACAGACACTAGGAGTACACATCCTTGGTCACCTGTCCTGAGGACACCTCCAAGGCCACATAAAACCCCAACCCCAGACTGCAATGTGCCTCTCTCTTGAGAGCCTGCACTCCTTTCTGAGGGTGTACTTTAAATTCTGCCTAATAACCCTTTCCATGCCTCTCGCTCACGGGTCCCCAGGGTCTTTCTTATGACTTCATGAGTCAGTAAACCTACAACCTACTCTGTGGGTGGGCTGAGTTGAGGTTCCCTTCTCTTCTTCCAAGGAACTCCCAGTAAGACAAAGAAGGCTAGCAGAGAAGAGAGAAGAAATCATAAGCGCATCGTGGTCTGTCTTTCCTTGACCTACTTTTAATGGAGATTTGGGCTCCAAGAAAAATATTCTCACTATTAGAAAAACAAGACATGGATAGTGACAAATGGTAACTGAGGGGGAGGGGCCCAGAACAACGGGGTGGGGTGGCAGGAAACTGGACCTTTCTCCCTGGCCCATCGCAGTGCAGGAGCAGCTGCTGCTCCGGGCCCAGCCACTGTCACCCCAGTGGGAACCGGGGCCTGTGGGGCCAGATCTCCTGAGGCCCCTGAGTGGACACAGAAAGCTGAGTTTATGTGTGCAATTTCCTGATTTTTATTTTTTAATTTTTTTTAATTTCTTGATTTTTAAATGTTACCTCCAATGAAAAAAAAGTATGTGGACATTAAATCTGAGATGTTATCGATGAGAAGATGTTCTCATATTTAATAAACTACTAATAAGAAAAACCCAGCCCACTACACCACAGCAAGCCATTGATTGCAAAGTGGATCTCAGTTCCAAACATCCTACTGCGTGAAAAACGTGCATCTTAGAATCCATAAAATACTGTCAGTAGGCTGACCTGACCCGTGACCTTGTGCTGTTCCCAACCTCCGCAATGGTATGTCACAGCTCCTGTGATAAATAGGGTGGCCCAGGCCGCTCGAGGGCTTGGGGTAGAGGGGGAGATTCACACTTGGGTCCTGGCTCTGAACTCCCAGGTCCCTTAAGAAGTAATCCTGCTTTGATCCTTATCTGAACCAGGGGAAAGTGTGGCCCCCGGTTTGCTACCTCTGACAGTGATGTGGGAGCCCCGAAGTGGTAGCTCAGTGGGCATGGGGGGGGGTCTTCGCATGGGATGCTGAGTCCTGCCAGATGAGGAGAGGAGATGTTTCGAATTCACATTTACACAGGCCCGGAGAGATAAGTGCGTGGGCCCAACATCACACAGCTGGGCCAAACAGAGCCAGGCCGAGGGCTCAGCCTTCCTGACTCCCATCCTCAGTATCCCTTTGCCTGCCCCAGAGAAAGCACACTTAAGTAATCCACAAGACTTTTGAATTTTATTAGTAAAATACAAAATGGCACAGACACTGGTGATGAGGGTTGAAAAAGCAGAGGGATCCACCAACCCCTTCCAAAGTCCTCCCCAGATTGTCACTGTCCGTGTCCTGTGGGGAGGGAGCTAACAAAGTCTGCAGGAGGAGGACCTCGCAAAGGAGGGGTGTCCCAACGCTTGAAGGCTCTCCTGGCCTTACAGAACCAGAACCACAACAAAGTACATTTGGACCCGCCCTCCACTCGGACCCCTCAGAGTGACTCCAAAACATGCTGCAGAGGGGGCAGGTGGCGGGACTGCCTCTCTCAGCCCAGAGCTGTTATCCTTTTCTGTGCAGCCACCTGCCAAGGACTGTGTCACCGACACTTGGGTGCAGCCCAGCCCATGAGAGACTCTACAGGGAGAGGACAAGTGTCACTCCTGGGGGCAATCAGAGGAAATGGCGAGCTACCACCAGGGATCCTGAGGAGCGAGGTCTGCAGGTCCAGCTCTGGTTTTGGGTGCTGGCCACCTCCAAGTCTTCAGCACCGGGAAAGGGAACCCAGAATTTTCTGCCTACAATGTCCCCTCCCCCAGGACGGAGTCCTTTCCAGAAATACACACAGGACTCAGAGAATATCACAGACAGTGCTGGCCCTGCCTTTGGCAGAGCAGAGGGCAAAGTCTTGGAGTACAGAGAACGGTGCCATCAGTGGGGACAGAGGTGGAAGGGAACCCAGGAAGAAGGAAAGAGCACAGCTGTGTGGGCCACAGCAAACCCACCACGGCAGCAGCACTTAAAGTGTGGGGGCTCCAGGGCTTTCCTGTGCTCCTTTCATGGGCTGCCTCTGCCTCTTGGGGCCTGACTCCCTCTTTCCTCCCTCAGTGGTCTCTTGTCAGGGCAGACCTGGGACTGTCACCCTGTTGCGGGGTGAGCCTGGCCGGGTCAAGGAGGCGCCTTCACAGTTGGCCTCTGTTCTTGCGGGTCCCCCAGTCCACAGGGCAGAGCCTGTATGGCCATGTCACCCCTTGGCAGCCCCGTGGGGCGCAGGGCACAGAGATGCTGGCCTGACAGGACAGCAGTGAATGTCCAAGGTACCGGGTTGATAAGGGATGGGAGGCCACGTCCGGGGACTGGGAGGAGGGTCTCAGTAGTGACGCCAGGGGCGCGGGTTATTGCCACATAGCTGCCGGCCTTGTCGGGTGGGTGGTGGTGCTGCGGCTGAACCTGAGCACTCGTCCTCAATGTTCCTTCACTGCACAATCAGGACAGAGGAGAGCTTCAAAGCCACCAGGTGACCTCGTCCCCCTTCCCACCATGCAGAGTCTTCCCTGGGAGCACCCCAGAAATGCCACGCCAGCCTCATGCAAGAAAAGACATAAATCCGGTGGTGGTGGTGGTGGTGGAGGGTGGACTCTGTACAGGGGAACGTAGAGATAGCACCGCAGCTGGCCGGGGGCAAGTGGCGACTGCAGCAGGACCAAGGGACATGAGGAGGTCTGGGGAGCAGGCAGAAGAGGCCTGGCCTGTTGCTCATTTGTGGAATGGCAGAACCTTGGTGCTCACAGGGAGGTATAGGCCAGGGAAGTGGGGGCTCACTATTCAATAAATAACTGTGTGCTGGGGCTGGGACGTGTCAAAGGGAGTCTCTAACCAGCCAGCAACAGAAGGGAGTTCTCAGGTTTGGAGATGGAGGCTGCCCCTCTCTGACCCCGATAGGGCAAGAATGGTCAAGGACGACCTCCTAGTCTACACCTGGGGACTTGGAGTCGTTTGCACCTGGAGGATCCCACCTCCCCATTCTCATAACCCCAGCTCAGCCAAGCCCCTGGGTGAGGGTGGGTATGAGGATGGGGGTCCCCAGGCAGCTGTCTGAATCAAATCTATACCCAGGCAAGTGGGTAGCTCACACTGGCACCAGGACATAGGAGTTACTGCCACAGCTCCGGGGGACATAGCGAAGGCTTTCTACCATCTCCCCCGCCATCTTGCGGGGGCAGCCCTGGAGGCTCTGGTAGGCAAACATGGCCACCCCCAGGCAGAAGAGGAGACCAAGGAAGGCCAACAGCCCCACTGCCTGCCTCCGGGTGGCTGCCTGAGCGTCAGGGACAGGAGTGATAAGGACCTGCCTCTGGGGGTCCACGGTGGCATGGATGGGGTCCTCAGCCTTGGGGAGCAAGCTGCCTGAGGCCACGGGCTCCTGGCTGGAGGTCTCTTCAGAGGAGATGGGGGCCACAAAAGCACGGGCCGTGCTGCTGGGCCCCCAGCCCTGGAAAGCATCTGTGTGAGCAGGATCAGGACCCCTCTCCTCAGGCCATACAGAGCTCTCTTGACTGGGGGTCTGTCTCTGGGTCCACACGGGGTGGCCTTCAGTGGTTGGGTGTGAAGCGGTGGGGGTCTGGGAGGAGGGGGGCTCAGTGGAGGGAGGCTCAGTGGAGGGGGCCGTAGCAGAAGGGGCCTTTCCCTGAGCCCCGGGGCTGGAGCCAGGTTGGTAAGCAGCAAACCTCTGCCAGGCCACAGTGGTGGAGACAGCAGCTGCACTGGAAAGCTCTGTGCCAGCCGGAGGTCCTCCATCCTGAGCCTTTGAAGTGGGGGACATCCTGGTCCCCAAGGATCCAGTCACTCTCTCTGGCAGCTCTGGAGAAGTCCCCATGGGTCTCCATGGCTCCTGGGAAGAAGCAGTGGGCTGCAAACTCCTGCTTTCCCCTGTGGCTTCAGGTTCTGCGAGCGCAGGCTGGGACATTCCCTGGGTGGCCGGAGCGGTCACAGGCTTCCCCACGTGCTTTTCAAACTTGCCACCATTCTGAGCTGTTGGAACAGGAGTCTGGTTGTCTATGTGCTGCATGGCTTCTTGGACCCAGTTCTCCTTTGGGTCAGCACAGAATAATTTGTGCTTCTTGGTCTCCAAGCTGCAGGGAGGAAGACAGGGACCTGGTGATGAGCAGGTAGCAGAAAGCCAGGCCTGTGTGGCAGGCCGCAGAGCGCACAAGCGTACAAGTCCCAAAGGCGGGCAGTAGTGTTTCCTGCTGCCCGCCTACTAGCCTGAGGCCAGGCGCCACTCCACTTCTCGAGGCTCAGTCCTCAGGGACACAGACGGACGTGCAAATGCCTGCCATGTGGAGGGGACTGACCAACCACCCCGCAAAACTGGGACAGGGGGTACCCTCAAGATGAGGGACTTTCCTTTTCAAAACCAGAAAAGTCCCAGGCAAACGGAGATAGGTTAGTCACCCTACTTCCATTTTTTTTTTTTTTCATGCTGGGGATTGAACTCAGGGCCTTGTGCTTGCAAGGCAAGCACTCTAACTGCTGAGCTAAATCCCCAGCCCTCTGTGTTATTTTTTAAAAAAGAAGTAAGTTATGTAAAGAAAGCACTTAGGCCAGAGCTGCCAGTGCTCGGAAAAGGCTGGAGACAACAGCAATGTTAATAATCACATTGCTGCCATCTAGATAGGGGCTCTGGGCTGTGCATCTCCTGATTGGGAGGGGACACCATTATCCTCTGATGTCAGGTGTGTGACAGGTGAGCTCCACATTGGGATGTCCTCACTCTGGAAAAGACGCCATGTCACAAAGTCCTGTTTCTCCTCTCTCTCAGTTTCATGGCCATGGCTGCCCTCTAGACCCCTCCCCTTCTCTGAGCGTGTGTTCTTAGGCTGAAGGGGCATCCGGGGAGCTAAAGCCATATATATGGCGGCTCCATTGGGATCCCAAGTGTTGGCCACATCTTGGCTTCCTCCAAAACTGTGTGTAGCTAGTTTACCCCCAAGACTGTGGGGCTGACCAGGCTCCATGTCACAAACTGTTCATGTCACATCCAGCCTGCAGCATGGCTACCACACTCCTCCCCATTTTACAGATGAGGAAACTGAGGCTCAGAGAGATTAAAATCAGTGCGCCTGGCTCTGGTATGCTGGAAAACCAGAGAAGTTCTTGAATCCAGGGTGACACTGCAGGCCCTCCCAAGTGTCTTCCTACTTCCCCTTCACCTAGAAGACAGAAGCAAATGCCTGGGGCTGTGTGGTGGAAGCGACACTTGACCGGTGAGCAGAAAGGTCAGCAGGAGTTTGCCAGGGAGAAACTGCACAATTGAGGAGAGGAAGCGCCAGCCTTCCGTTAGCAGGGCTTAGTTTGCCACAGGCCACAGGCCACTTCCTGCTGCCAGGCCTGGGGGCACGGCTGAAGCTGCTCAAGGGCTCAGGTGATTGTGAAGTAGCCATCAGGGGCTGGCCGAGGAGGAGCAGGTGACCCCCAGCTGGGGGTCTCCAATGGCCAGAGGGGAAACGGCTCAGCTCAACCCTCCCAGTCTCCTGGGGCCTTCTTTCTCGCAGAGCCCTGCTTCCTTCCAGAGTCCTATTTCCTCTGCCGTCCGGTGGAGGCTTCCAGGCACCCTGCCAAGCACTGTAATCACATCTACCTTCAGCTTTCTAGTACCCATTTTACAGATAAGGAAACCGAGGTGTGGAGGGCAAGCAGTGTGACCAGGGCCACCTGGCCAGAACTTGTCCCCGCGTGTTGGAGCCTGGACTGTGCACCGAAAGACTGTCCCTGTGGGAGCTGGTGGGCCAGGTACTGCATGATCAGCCCTGGCAGAATGGGCTCCTGTGGTGGCTGCCCAGGTCACGCTGGGCCATTCAGGAAGCCATTCCCAGCTCTGTCATACGGCACAGATATTAAGGCCACAAGGTGGCCTGCGGGTCAGGAGGAAGGGGAACATTAGCCGAGGCTTCTGGCCGGGCACCCAGGGCGAGGCGGGAGGGTGCGGTTGGTAGGGGCCTGATGAAGACCGGAAGGGCCGTGGGCAGCACTTACATGATGGCAGGCTTGCCGCAGGAATCCCGGTTACGCTGGTAGCGCAGGAGCAAGCGCTTGGGAATCGCCGAGCTCATCTTGTCACAGATGATCTCGCATTTCGCCACACCGTGTTGCTGGCCTGCATCCACAGAGGTCCCTGGTCAGCAGAGTTGTCCCTGCGGCTTCCCAGCCCCATGCCAGCCTGTCCTGGCCACACCACCCAAGCCGGAGCCCACTCCACGCGGGCTGGCCTCCCGGGCCTCAGGCTCGGCCCCCTCCTCCTCCCAGCTCTGCTAGGCCTCATTTCCTGTGAGTAGGGAAGTGACAGTATCCCCATCCCAGAGTTGTTTCATCTACGGGGATTTCCCACCTTGTCCTTCCACACCCCACGTGCTCACCCTATTACATGTGTGCATGCATACCAACAAACACAGTGGGACACAAACAGATATATATATATTTATGTATATTTGTATTGTTCAATTGTTTTTGAAACAGGGTCTTGATATGTAGTTCAGGCTGGCTTTGAACTCTGAGTGATTCTCCTGCCTCAGCCTCCCATGTGCTGGGATTACAGGCATGTGTCACCATGCCTGGCATATATTATATACATATGTGTGTGTATATATATATATTCCACAAACACTGGCACATGATACAAAACATACAACTAGGGACATGTAGCAGATAGTACACATTTTGAAACGTGTCAGTACAGCTGCCTTCTAGAAGATGGGGCCTGCTGAAGAGATGTCCCCTTTGTTTGGCAGAATGAATTTAAGAGAAGCAGGAGGCGTTTGGAGTCCCTGGAGCAAGGGGAATGGTTAGGGGGCAGGCATGGAGTGGGGGAAGTGGGCAGTGGGCAGGGCATACAAATAGATGGCTGGAGAGCAAGTGGAGCCAGAGACAAGTCCAGGCCAGGGCAGAGGTGACTAAACCCACTTATTTGATATAAACATTTAAAGCTGTTTGCATCTTATTTCCCTCTCTCTACTTCCTCCAGACTCTGCAGCAGAATTTTGTCTTCTGCTTGGTTACACACAGGGAAGATGGATATAGTGAACACAGGCTGGACTTCAGTTTCAGATCTGGGTCAAGGTTATGTCCAGCAGCCTCCAGAGCCCAGAGGGTTTTCCTAACATCTAGAAACCAGGACTTCTAGGGCAATAGGGTGGAGAAACCAAGCTTCAGAGCCTGGAAGGCCCCAGCTGATCCCTAGCTTCCATCCAAATACACAATATCCATGCACAGATACCGGTGCAAACGCAAGCCGCTTTCCAGAACACAGGCGCTCACGTGCACTCGCACAGACTCCCCAGATGGCTGCCTCCCCTCCCCAGAGGCCCTTGTCTGTGGCCCATCTCACCTATGGGGAGGGTGGCTGGGGCCTGCAGTCTGTGCTGGGTCATCAAGGGGCAGCCTAGTGGCCCTGGGGCAGGCAGGAGAGGCTCCCCAAGTCACTGGGCTGTCTTCTACCTGAGGAACCAGGAAGTGAAAGTCACCATGCAGACTTGTCACTTTCCTTCTTCCCCAGTGAGACCTCAGAATGACTCAACTGCAGTCTCCAGGCCTGGGCCAGGTGGCAGCCCCTGAACTGGTCTGGCAGGTGTCTTCCTGGGGAGGCCCCAGAAAAAGTGGTGTCCCTGTATGACCTGAGATAGGGGGAGGAGAGGAGGCTGTGCAGCGGGAAAGAGAGAAACCACTGTACCCAGCAGGGGGAAGGTGACTGTCCGCCTCAAGGGCTACAGAGAGCCACCAGTCCACCTGTACCCAAAGTCCCCACCCTCTGCCACAGTGCCAGAAGGATCTTGGCCAGGTCCAGTGCTGGCTCTGCCAAGAAGGCTATGCCACTAGCCTAGCAAATCTTTTCTTCCTCCCTCTCTCCCTCCCTTCCTTCATCCAATCCAATCAATCCAGCCATCTAGCTCTTCATCCATCCATCCATCCATTCATCCATTCACACCCTCCTGTCATCTCCTGCTCTCTCCACACCCACCTAGCTACCTCCTACTCCTTCCCTATTCCTCTCCCAACCATCCACTGCCCACCCCCCAGCCCACCTACCACCTGTCCCTCCGTCATTCTTCTTCCATCTCATCCATCCACCCATTTCACGTCACCAGCCCACTCGCACATCCATCCATCTCCATCTCCTGACTCAGCCAAGGCTCGCTTGAATTGCTGTTGAGCACACACACTCAGGCCTCTTAAACCCAGCTCTCTCTCCCACAGCTCCTGCAACTATACATCAAGAGCACCTCAGTGCCAGTAAATGCCATGTTTATTCAGCCAACCAGCACATGCTGGTTCCTCCCTCTGGTTAGGTGCTGGGTGGGTCCTGTGAGATATGGCAGGAGGCACAAGGCCTGTCTCTGCCCTTGGAAGCTGCCTAGCCTGGTGGGGAGGTAAACACATCTCTAAGGATTAGAGCTTTCCTCTTGCACAGCTAGTGTGTATAGGACCTTGTGTTCAGGGCACACACACTGCCGTCATGAATCCCAACATTCCTGAAAAGGAAGTATTGGTGCCCCCACTTTACAGACCCAGAAGCTGATGATCAGAGAGGTTAAATCACTTGCTCAAGCTCTCTAGGGACAGCTGTTTTCCACCCAACTCCTAGACATCCCAGGGTTCTAGGCTGGCATAGAACCTGGTAGAAACACCATGTTCCAGAACACTCCACAGATGCACTGGAGTTTTACATGCAGGGGAGACTGCTTTCAACAGGGCAAGATCAGGGGACGCTTCCAGGAGGAGGTGTCCTTTAGGGTGGGCCCTCAAGGACTGCTAAGAGGCTTACAGGCAGCAATGTCCTTGGTCCCTGGGTGAGGTGATTAAAGAGAGAGTTTGTGCCTTTACTTAGTTGTGTGTCCTGAACAAGCCTCTCAGGCCTCAGTTTTCTTATCTGTAAAAGGACATGATCCCTGTTTCACAGAGTAGTCTCAAGAATAAACTTTTTTTTTTCTTTGCTGGGGATTGAACCAGGGCTTTCACACTGAGCTACATCCTGATTCCTTTTTATTTTCTATTTTGAAACAGGCCTTGCTAAGTCCCTACGCTGCCCAGTCAGGGCTCAAATTTAGGAATCCTCATGCTTCAGCTTCCCAGTGTGCTGGGATCACAAGTACGTACCACCATACACAGCCATTTTCTGTTTGTTTGTTTGTTCTTGAGGTAGGGTCTCACCAAGTAGTGTAGGCCGGCTCCGGACTCACTATATAGCTCAGGCCAGCCTCAAACTGATAGATAGCAGCCCTGCCTCCACCTCCTGGCTGCTGGGGTTACAGGCGTATGTCACCAAGTCTGGAAAGAATGAACCTCTTCTTCTTTTTTCTTTTTAAACATTCAGAGCATCCTTTCCTTAAGCGTGGTTTCTCAACAGCAACACTACTGACAACCGGAACCAGATAGCTCTTTGTCATGGAAGACTGTCTTGCGCACTGTGCGTCTCTACCTAGATGGATGTCAGTAGCAACACTGAACCAAAAATACTGGGACCTTTGGAGCAACCAAAAATGTCTCCGGAAATTGCCATGTGTCCCCTGGGGTGGGGTGGCAAAGTCGCTCGTGGAGAAATACAGCCCTGGAGACTCCCTCACGGCCCACTTCCCGGCTCCCTGGGACGCCAGGCACTGTCTGCTCGGCAAGGTCTCCCTGAGGCCTCTACCATCAACAGCTCCCCTCCTCTCTCCTTTTTTTTTTTTAATCACCGTGCTTTTTTCCTTGTAGCAGACCAGACCCTTTGCTGACTTGTGTGGTGTATTGTCTGCTTTCTCCAGTGGAATTTCCCAGGTCAAGCACTGGGATCTTTAGTCCTTTCCCCACGGATGGGGCCCCAGTCCCCGGGCATGTGCTTGTCACACACCAGCGTCCTGAGCCTATGCTGTGTTGCATGAATGGACAAGGTGCACAGGCAGGCGCTCAGTGACACACGCAGCCCTCCCCAACAGAGACACGGGCGGGGGGAGGGGTGTTTCTATTTCAGTTCTGCAGGGCCTGGATCTGCCACTCTGAACGTGTCCTCCCCCGCCTCCCCCTCAGCCCCCCTGCTGAGGGAGGGTCAGGAGCCCAGAGCAGTTTAAAACAGACTTTTTTCTCTCTCTCTCTTGCCGGGACTTGAGTAGGAGTGAGTGCGTCAGTGCTTGGGGAAAAGAATCCTGTGCTCTGACTTGCATCTGCAGGTTTGTTACATAAAACACAGGAGCCACCCGCCTGCCACAGCCCTGCAGACCTACATTTGGGAGCTGACGCAGCCACCCCGCACCAGCCCCCTGTTGGGGAAGCCCTCCCAGCCAGGCCTGGTTGGGTGCCATTTTATAGGAGGAGAAACTGAGGCTCCGAAAGGCTGAAATAGTGCCCAGTATCTCCCAGCGAACTCAGTGACCACTGCTAAGGGCAGGAGGCCTCAAGCTGCTCATCAAAGCACGCAGGGTGCCCTCTGCACCCTGCACAGAATTCCTCTACCAGCTTAGGGAAAGGGACCCTCCTCCTCATCCTCTTCTTTCCTGTCCCAAAATGCCCTTGTAGATGCTGGAGCCCATCACCAAGGAGACAACAGCTATATTTAAAGTTGCAGAAGCTGGGACCAGGGAAGGCAAAAGCCTACTCAGGGACACACAGCAAGGTGATGGCAAAGCAATCTCCCTCTGACCCCATTTCCCAGTGCTCAGTGTCCCCAAACACCTCAGGCTCCACAATACAGGTCAGACAGCAGGAAGCCAGCAGCAAATTGCTTCCCCCACCCCCACCTGCCCACCCATGTCCCCTGGTCCCCCACATCCCACTGGCCAGTCTGCTCCATGGAGATCCCCTGGAAGCTGGGGACTGATTCTCATTGTCCTACACTTTGTGTGTGTCCTAAGGCAAAGTGCCACCTTCTCTGATAGTCAGCCGACCAGATAGCCCAGGGCTCTCCCTGAGGACAGGGCTGACTCCAGGCTTTGTGGAGGTGGGGTGCCCACAGAGGTGGTGGGTTTGAATTCCTGCTTTCTGTCCTGCATCGAATCTAGCAGGTTTCATCCTCTCCTGTCCTACCTGCTGGCTGTGCATCCTCAAGCCAGTTTCTAACCCTCTCTGGGCCTCCTCCATTTACCCATGTCAGGTAGGATGGATATTCCTTGTCCTACAAGGTCCGGACATTAGAAAGCAAGGGTCTGGAGGGGGAAAAGCATTTTGGAAGCTGTGTGTGATGGACAAAGATAGCATGACAGGGAGGCACAGGCAGAGGGACTGGAGTTCAGACCAGCCCCACACCAACGGGCCCCATTCTTGAGCTGAGGTGACCTTGACCTTCACTGGTCTTGGGGTCCCTACTTTAGGGGCCTCAACATCAGGGAAACAGAAAGTCTTAACTATCCCTGGCCCTGGGCCAGGGCTACAGGTTACAGATTAACCTTGGATGGGAGGACTCAGCCACTGTCGCCCTGGTGTCCCCCACCCCGTACGGCCTGGGAGTCTCCTCTGGCTCCCTGAACTCCCATCCTCCTGGTACCCTTACCTGGAACCCTGTGCCACCCACACACCCTCCACACCGCCATGAGCAGCCACCTTGCTCCCTGGCCAAGCAAGGTCCGTCCCCAGCCACCTCCCACACATCCCTTTCCGCCTTCCCCAGGTGGGTCTGGGGGCCCTGAGGTCAGGCCTGAGGGACAGAGGCAGAGTGGCTCCCTGGCCTGCTCATGCTCGGGCCATGCTCCACTCACCAGCCAGCAGAACGGTCAGATGGCAGAGCACAGCCAGGTGCAGCAGCCACGACAGAGGTGTGGGAGCCATGGCCGGGGTGGTCGAGGGTCTGAGCGGGGGCCGGGGCAGGAGGCTGGGGCCTTGGTTGGATCTTGGTGCTAGCGCTGTCCCTTAGCTGCCTCGCTCTGTTCTGCTTCTTCTTATAATGGGCTCGCTGCCTCCGCCCCCAGTCCCGCAGGCAGGCAGGCGGTGGGAGGGGAGAGGAAGACAGCTAGCGAGCCTGGCGCTGGATTCCTCGGGATGTTGCCAAGAAACCAGCGGCTCCGCGGTTCTGCTGGGAGGGGCCGCTGCAGGGGTCCTGGCCAACCGGCTGCTCACCGTCTTGCCAGCCTGGGACGCTGGACTGGGGCCTGCCAGGGTTCAAAGGACCAAGGCTCCTCCCCTGTGCACAGGCTGCCTGCCCACGAGAACTGGCTCCTGAGTGGACAGTAAGCAAAAGCCCGAGAGGCTGAGGGACACGGTGTTGGGTCCCCAGTCTGGGTCTGACAAGCTCTTTGTGGCTGTGGGAGCATCTTTCCCTCACAGTGGTGGACCCCAACCTTCACCCCTTGAGACCTCAGGCCCTGAACTGTGAGCTCCCGGCACTCATTCCCCTACGCATCCCCTGAGCCCAGTGCAGAACCTGCCCAAGGATGGCGGCTCAGTGTGCGGTTTGCTGAAAGAGTGGTCCAGTCCTGGGCTGGGGATTTAGCTCAGTGATTAGAGTGCTTGCCTTGCAAGCACAAGGGCCTGAGTTCGATCCCCGGCACCACAAAAAAAAAAAAAAAAAAAAAAAGAGTGGTCCAGTCCTGTTTGTATGAACAGATGGGAAAATTGAGGCCCAGACAGTGTGCTGGGTACAGCTCCAGGTCCTACAGAGCCTTGGGGATGGGGACTCACCTCCCATTGCCACAGAGACAGGGTCGGGAACCACCTCAGACAGAACAGAGAGCCCAGTCTCCTCACTTCAGCTCTGGCCCCTGCCGGCTCAGAAAGGAGTCCTGCTAATCCCCCAGGAAGGACCGCCCCCCCAGGAATCTGGGACTGGGGAGCAGTATCCTTACCAGGAGTGAGCTGCACTGGGCCAGGTCTCTCTGGGCTGCCAGCCAGAGGGACAAGAAGTTTGTCCGAGATCCAATGGCCCAGACTGTGGAGCCAGCCAGTCCAGGATGGGTGGGCAGAGCGGCCACGGCCTGGGCACCTCTCCCTTTCTCCCCGACCGCCGCACCCAAGTGCAGCTGGCGACCTGTGCTGTGGGCTGGGAGGCTGGATGCTCCTTAAAGGGGGACCTCCCCCCGCCATAGATCAATGTCCACTGACGCTCAGAGACCTGCCCCAGCCAGTTCAGATAAGAAGCCAGGAAGCCTCCCATTTCCACTGTCCAAAGAATCCCATCCTTTGAAGGCAGGGGAAATTGGCCCAGAGCAGGGCTAGAAGGGCTAAAACAGAGGTCTAGGGTGCTCTGTGCTCTCTGCGTAAGAACAGGAGCAAGAGAGGGCAGGAGGAGGGAGAGAGAGAAGAGGGAGGAGGGGCAAGAGGGAAAAGGGGAGAGAGGAATGGGAAGACAGGTGGGGGAAGGAGGAGGAGAGGGCCACGGGTAGCATCTTGAAGGACCCCTCCTTCCCCAGCCCCTCCTGAAAGCATTCGGAGAGGAGGCCTTGGGGATCAGACAGCTGGCTCCGGTGCTGGGCAGCCCCTTGCTCTCTGAGACTGCATTGCCTCTCCGGAGAGTGGGGAGGGCCACAGTCGCCCCCACCTCCTTTGGCCCAGCAGTGTATGTGCTTTGGTGCCCAGTGGGTGGGAGGTCCTGGGTTCCGCCCTCAGCACCGCACAAAACAACGCAAGATCTTCTTATGTGTTTTCCACAGTTAACTCACATAAATCATCACAACAAAGCCAGGGTACAAAATACCATTCTCGTGGTCTATTTTGTAGGTGGGGAAACTGAGGCATGTGGCGCTAAGAAACTTCCCAAAGATCATCATTAGGGAGTGAAAAGCCTGCTCAAGCAGCTGCCTCTGGAGCCTGAGCTCAAAACCCCCCGACTCAGCTGTGAGACTGATATGAGGAGCGTGTCGGGCCCTGATGGTGCCACTACCAAGCACTCCACTTGTTCTCCTTCCACCCTGGGGTCGTCCCCCCACTCTCCAGGCCCAGCTCCTTCCCTGTGGAAAATCAGAATGACCACCTCCGCCTAGCTCATTAGGACTAACTGGATTTAGATTAAACTTGGATACAGTAACCGGATTTCAGGTCAGCCAGACCTTGTGGCAAACATAACTCCACCACTTATAAGAGACATCACCTTGGGTGAGTAACCTAACCTCTCTGTGTGTGCCTCAGTTTCCCCTCCTATAATTGGGATGCTGATGGCTACCACACCAAGCCACTAAGGGAGTGAGTGAAACTAAGAACATTCACAGGGCTTGCACAGAGCTGCCGTTGGTGCTCGCTAGTAAGCCTGATATGTGCCTGGTGCTGGGCACGGGCTGTCCGGAAGCAAATGAGCTGAAGTCCTTGCTCCCAAGGAGTCCCCACAAGGCATCAGGGGACTCCAAGGCTGCGGGGGCCAGGCCAAGAGAGAGGCGATGCTTCAATCCCAACAGGAACAGAGGAATTTTGGTTCTACTAACATTTATATTTCACGACATTTCAAACAATACAGAAGAAAGAATGGCACAAAAGACTCTCATATTTCTACTGCCAAGACTCAATGATTAACATTTTTCCATATTTGCTTCTTTTTTTTTTTCCAAATTATTGTAAAGTAAATTAGGACTGCTTGACACTTTGCCCCTAAATACTTCAGCATGCATCTCCCAATATAAAGATACAGTCTTTCCTAATGATACTATTATCACACCTGACAAAATTGACAGTAACTAACTGTTACCTTGTTCCCAGGTTAGGTGTGTGGGAGTCTACTTCTGGTGGTGATTTCTAAGTCTTTTCTGTCCTGAGCAAAGAATTGGTCAAGACACGCACAAATGGTAGCAAAGTTTTATTAAAGGTAGGAAAAGAAACAGGCTCTGCAGAGTGAGTTTGGGTGAAGTAAAAGTAGGAAAAGAGGTAAGGCTTACAGTGTGAGGGCAGGCCACCATGCAAGAGAGAACACAGTGGCAAAAACTCACTGGCAACTGCCCTTTGGTATGGCCCGTCAGGCCAGTGTCAGGTCTAGGCCATTCTAACAAAAACTTGCTCAAGTTCCTACAGGACGTCCATGTGCAGGGCTTTGGGAACTATTCTTCACAAGTGTGTTGGGATTTCATAGTTTCTTTCTTTCTTTTTTTTTTTTTTTTTTTGGTGCTGGGGAGAGAACTCAGGCCCTTGTGCTTGCAAGGCAAGCACTCTAACCACTAAACTAAATCCCTGGCCAGAGATTTTATAATTAACAGGTCACACCTACTTCCCCAGCCAGTTTTGCCATGCCCTGATCTCCTGTTTCAGTGGCACACCAATTCAAATTCGAAAAGTTCTGTCCCCAAAAAGGTATCTTATATGTTCTTCTCCTTCCCTCCCCTCCACCTCCCTCTTTTCCATCAACCCTTCAATTTTTGCTTTTATTTTTAATTTTT